>JAASGK010000188.1:0-35228 GCA_023334195.1 Globisporangium emineosum
CCACAATGCACCCACTGTCTGTGCCGGAATGGTCCGTGACATCATCCGATGACGTCACCTGTGCACATGGGTATCGGCGGTATTACCGGTATCCGACCGGTAATAGTCACCCATGGAGCACTGTGAGGTGATGTGTACCATACACATCTGCCTCCATGTAATGGCCATGTTGGCCCATTACAGAACGCAATAATAGCAGTCGTCAGATACAGCCTCGTTCGCATGACGCAGTTCTCTTTGTTTGGCCCAATAATAGGACGATCGAAGAAATTCGCCGAACCGTTCAAGGTCATGCGCCGATCGAGAATGCACAACTAAGGACAAACACATAAGATACATACAATCACCGATTATGAAACTACACCATCAAAAGTGTCATGAAGGTCTACCTTATCGTGCATGCAGCCGCCGATGATCAAGCTTCACATCAATCCCCTGTAAAAGCAGATATATACATAATTGTTAGTTCATGCATATCCATGAGGTATATACTTACTTCTCCGATGAGGCATCGTAACTGGCAGCCATTTTGCCATGCCTGGCCGTAGTCGGACACGACTCTTGCCGTCGCATTGCGGAATTTCGCGGCAACGACGGCTTTTGTGATCTATTGGCAGCATGAACAGTAAGCACATACAAGCACACACACAAGCACTCACCTCCTCATTCGTGAAGATATAAATACAAATGTCAATAGATTTCAGGGTGTCGTCAAACGCCGCTAGGAGCTTCTGTAGCGAGGCGCCCGTGTCGTCAAAGAACATCACCGAGTCTGGGACATGCCCACAATCGCGCAGCGCCCGGAGGACTGTCGACACGGAGACCAAAATACCCTCCTGGTATTTCAGCATACCCACAACGTCTTTCGCTCGCATCTTGCCGTTCGCGGCCGCCATCGCCACCACCTTCACTGCGCTCTCCAAGTCAAGCTCGACTGAACGACCAGGGCCACGCAGTGGCTTCCCCTCGACGACAAGCTTCGCTCGAGCAGCCGCCGCCTGCTTGCGCTTATACAGCGCATTCGCAGTGATCCCGCCGAGGCGCCTCGCGGTGAACTCGTCCGCTTGCTCGTGAAGGGTCTTCGCGCCCCCCATGTTCTTCAGTCTTCAAATGGCGAATGAACTCGTAAAAAGGGAGGCGTTCATATTCTTTCTTCTTCGTCTCCGTCTCCCGTCTTCTTCTCCTACCTACTTTTCCGGCCATGAACATCAAGCATCTGGACATGCTTTAACAACTTCTAGCCTTGAAAAAAGGCTAGCTAAAGTTGATTTATTTTTTGCAATTGCTATTCATAATCTAAAAATTGTTTTAGTTAACACAAAATACCCTCGGTAAGGATATTTTTAAGTCAAAATCCAGGCAGGTTTTCAACCAAATACATCTTGCATTTTGTATGTGCAAGCCTAAAAAAATCTGCGGTGTTTTGAGGTTTTTTCATTTTGAAAAATCCTCTAAATGATGGTAGATTCTACAATAGGTGCATCATCTAAAAAAACTGCCGGGGTTTTGGAGAGGTTCAGTATGGCTAAAGCCTTGCCTCAATTTTATCCTAAATGTATGGCTTATTTATGAAAATATCCGCAATTTATCCGAAATATATTTCACTTTAGCGAAAATTGACTTAATTAAACTAAAATTTGCTTCCAAATTTAGGAAATAGAGCTTCGCTTTTGCATACTCTTTACATGGATTTAAAACTGTTGTATTCGGTAGGGATCGAATGGACTCTTGACACCATTGGATGCTTAGTTCGCGAGTATTGAGCGACATCAGCTACTCGAAGCGCAACGGATTAAACCAAAACACACATGAACTATTATGCAAGCTGAATGCATTAATATGTATAGTATGTACACACGCAGCTGCACTTTTCATGTGACTGACTCAACAATAAATCAATACGCCATAATCGAAGCTGCATCCCATTTTTGAATCCTATTTATTCAACACAACCCATCCAAAGGTTATGGCACGCTAGAAGGCGTTGGAGCGATAGTAGACGTAGGAGCGATAAATGCGGGGTTCCTTAGAGCGTGAGTTTTTTATATGCGATCGATATATAATAATATACCGTGTCACGTACCATGAACTACGAACTTGCAGTGATTGAACGTAGAAATCAACCACAGCAAGATTGCGTTGCACGAGGTGCACTGTAGCATAGCATCACATCTGTGAAAGATAACCGATATACGTACCGGTTGTTTGTGACCGAAGAACGAAAGGAATCTGAACTGTTCGACTGTGCATCACAACACAGGTATACAACTTTCAAGTCATTGCCACTTTCCCACTTCCATTTCTGAAATGGGTCACATCAGAGGCAAAAGAGGGGAAAGTGGGAAGTCCCACTTTTAAGGAGGTCTGCTCATGTGTCAGCAATGACCCAATATCAACACCGCTTTGGTCGCTCCACCGAAGATTGCCGGTCATGGCTTCGACAACGCACACCCCCAGCGAGTAGATGTCGGATGATGCAGTAGCAGACTCACCTCGCAGACATCCTGGGGACCTGGGGACATCCAACGACGACGTGACTGTTCACTTGATGATTCAACTTCAAGCCTACATATCTTTTGTCAGATCGTCGGTCACAATCCAGGTACTGCTGCACTACAAGTTATCGAGAACAACCCGATGGCCGTGAAGGTACCTAACACCGAGCGCTACTTCATGCAGCTTTGACCAAAGTAAGCGGCGGTTCGCTTCGACTGACAAGTGCTCGCACAACTTGGTGCTCGGAACATTCCTGAGAACAACGGACGGAGATGCGATGCA
The DNA here is from genome assembly GCA_023334195.1 of Globisporangium emineosum. Taxonomy (NCBI): domain Eukaryota; phylum Oomycota; class Peronosporomycetes; order Pythiales; family Pythiaceae; genus Globisporangium; species Globisporangium emineosum. The sequence goes on from JAASGK010000188.1 coordinate 2,779, forward strand.
GCGGATAACTTGATCATGTTGGGATGACTCAAGAAGAACCATCTCTCAACGTCTGCGACGAAATCTTCAGCTGACACAGTAAGCTGGATCACAGTGATAACTGAGTTCAGCCACTTCCCACCGAGCAGTAGCTGTGAGTTTCCGCCAAGCCTGCTTCTGCCTGGTCTAAATCGATCTTGTGAACCGGTAGAAACCATCGCAGAAGCTCTGTGATACTGACGCTCGAGCAGTACAATGCTGTGCGGTGCGCGGTCTTCAGCAGCTCCAGTAGTTCGGTGCGACGCTGGACGCGTAGATCGTTTTGGAGTAGTGATACCGCCTCGACTTCAGCGATGTTGGAAGGCTTGCGTCGTTTTGTCGCGCCGTGTATCCAACGTCACTGAGCAGGGCGACCGTTTCCAAGTGACCGAAGCGAATGGCAGCTGTAAATGGTGTCTCGCTATTCGCAGCACGGATGTGGACAGAAGACCCAGCGTCGATGAGCTTTTTCGATGGATCAAAGTGCCCGGCGATGGCAGCAACCACCAGCCCGGTTTCTCCTGACGCGTTGATAGCATGCAGCGAGGCAGAATTGCTGAGCAATGTGTCAACAATCTGGAAATGATCATTTCGACACGCCAACAAAAGCGCTGTATCTCCGTCGTTGTTGGCTTCATCCACTCTTGCGCCATACACCAGTAGCACCTCAGTCGCGTCAGCGTGGCCTTCCTGACTTGTCATCATCAGAGCAGTAGCACCACTTTCTGTGGTGCCATCGTACATCCGCACCATGATTCAACAATAGCTCAACCACTTTAGCATATCCATTTTGACACGCCATCACCAATGTAGAAAAGCCGCTGGTACTTGTCATATTCACGTTCGCTCCAATCTCCAACAAGAGGTCGACCACGACAGTGTGGCCATTCGAGTACCCCATCACCAGTGCAGTGACGCCAGTATTTTCGGTAATGTTCACGCTCGCTCTACGCTCCAACAACGCCTCAGCGACGGAAGTGCGGTCATTAGAGCACGCCAACACCAGTGCAGTCGAACCATTGTCTCTGGTCATCTTCACGTTCGCGTCATGCTTGATCAACAGCTTAGCCACACCAGTGTGACCTTCTTGAAACGCTGTCATGAGCGCAGTCGTTCCGTTAGCTCTGGCCATACCCACGGTCGCGCCGTACTTCAACAGCAGTTTGATTGCGGTAATGTGACCTCCTCGATACGCCAATATCAGTGCACTAAAGCCGCAGCCTCTGATCACATCGGCATTCGCACCATACATCAGCAGCTCAGCCAGAGAGGTGTTGTCATTTTGGCAGGACACCATCAACACAGTCATGCCATCAGATCTGGGTATATATACGGACGCAACAGCAGGTTAGCCACCTGAGCATGACCATTCACACACGCCGGCATTAGCACAGTAGAACCATTTGCGCTGGCCATTTTTTTCACGGTCGCGTCACACTTCAAACTACAGTTTAGCCATCGCCATGTCGCCATCTGTCATCAATGCAGTAGGATCGTTGTTTCTGGCTAAATTGACGTTCACACCGTTCTTCAACAATAGCTCAGCCGCGGCAGTGCCACGCTGTCAAGCCATCTTGACACGCCTCCATTAGCGGAGTAGAGCTGCTGTCTCTGACCATATCCACAGCCGCGCTGTGCTTCAAGAGCAACTCAGCCACGCCAGTAAGCCTCCTTGACATGCCCACAACAGCGGTGTGGTGGAGTGGCTGTCTGTGATCACACCCACGCTCGCACCATGTTTCAGCAACATATCAAGAACAGCAAGGTGGCCATTTTGACACGCCCACTTCAGCACAATTATTTTATGTGATATGATCACAATCACGGTCGCGCCATGCTTCAACAGCACCTCAGTGGCGTCAGCGTGGCTGGTCTGGCTCGACAAGATCAATGTTGTTGAGCCGCTGTTTGCAGCACTGTCCACACTTGCACCATGCTTCAACATCAGCTCGACCACGACAGCGTGGCTGTTGAAACACGTCGCCATCAGCGCAGTATAGCCGTTGTTTCGGGACAATGTACATTCGCGCCATGCTTCAGCAACAACTTTGTCATGCCCATGTCGTCATTTGAACACGACGCCATCAGTGCAGTCACTCCCTCAGACACAGTCGCATCCGCAATCTCCCGCACTTGGTGTGGAGACACGCTATGGTGAGTCCGGACGTCGGTTTGCTCTCTTGTCCGTTCGTCGTTCGCTCTGCCCGCCACTCTGACTTGTTGTTGATGATGAAATTGAAATGAAGGCCGCACAGTCTCAACCCAGCCAAGAGGACGTAGCTAGAAAAGCGAAGTGGGGTTGCTTCCTTCTGTCATTCATACTATGTTGGACTGTGGTGGATCCACATCAATCCACACCTTCATCTTGTTGGTCAAAAAGGACGACGCAGGAGGCTTTCGAATTGATGGTCAACATATATGGCGCAGTTTCTATTTGCTATCAAATGCGGTGATCACTTTATAAATATTTTACAAACTGTCTTTGTAAACTCTGTTTTAAATTCGAAGCATCGGTCAAACAAAAACAAAACACAAAATTCAATTTTAGATCAGTTGCAGTTTCACACATTGGAGCCATTTCGCAATTGACAACGCACGCGCTCGAAAAGAAGGCGAAAGGGCAGTAGAAGAAGCAGGCGCGCGCATGGTGAAGCGCGTGCTGTCGAGTGACCCAGCCACGTAGACGGCGAAGTACACTGACATGCAGCAGCAGCAGCTCTTCCGCACGTCCGTACCGGCCGTGGACCCCGCGGAGCCGCGCACGAGGCGCTGCTGGGCGTGGGTCTGCGGCGCACTCGTCAACAAGGACAAAGGCGAGGTGAGTAGTAGGATGTTCATGTAGAGCGAGTGAGCGCACTCGCTTATGTGATGATGAGTGTGACTGATCTTCGGCTATGCGTATGTGTGTAGTGCGCGGTGAGCGTGCTCGACACGGTGTTTGTCGAGAAGCAGCAGATCTGGTCGTGGTTTTACTCCAATTCGGGCGGCATCATCCGGAAGAAGCCGCGCGCTAAGCTCAGCATCGAGACTGTGCAGGAAGAGTTCGCAAAGATCGCGCGCACATATAACAACAACAGCAGCAGTAATAGCAGCCACCATCACGTCGCGGTGTGCTGGTTCGGCGACCAGATCCGCACGATGCAGTTCTTCAGCGCGCACGAGTTGCTCACGTACCTCAACTCGCTCGCGAGCAGCGACGGCAGCGCGTGCATCAGCTCGTTCGTCACGCCGCGCGGCGACCTCGATCCAACGAAATACGCCAACCTCGAGCACGACTTCACGTTCGTTGCATTTGCCCGACTCCTGTTTTATAGTGTGTGATGTGTGCGATTCTGAGTCCAAAGGGACTTATTTGTTGTATTGTGAAATTGTTTGCAGCCTCCACAAGTCTGGTCGACCGCAGTGCAAGCTCTTTCGCCTCGCACTGGGCAGCCAAAAGATCATCAGCATGGACGCCAAGATGAACGTGCAGGTGAACGACCTCGTGCAGCACTACATTAGGTATGTTATCGTGCTCTCTCTTTCCCACTTAGTATGCCTGGTACCAATGGATGAAGTGTTTCCTTTTAAATGACGGCAGCTACATTGAGAAGAGCAAGAAAGTCCGCGTGGTGCACTGCATGTCACTCTTTGTCCTGGACGACTTTGGTCGACTGTTCCTATGGCGGACAGACGCGTTCGAGACCATTCCAGCTCTGTCGACAGGAGCAGCAGCGCCCTCGGCAATAACGTCAATTGGGCAATCGTCACATGCTAACACTTTTGGTACAAACATGCATCCTGGTGGCTCGCAACGAGTCTACGACGGTCCGCACGCAGTCAACGAGCGCATCTTGGCACGTGCAAAAGCAGAGGTCATGCGGAAACCAGACGAGAAACTCATCGATGCCATCCTGTCGTCCCCAACGCCGCAGCAAAGGCGACCGATGCTGATGGCAACGTCGTCCTCCACGCCCAGCCTGAGTGACACGCTCTCCAACAGCAGCTTTGACCCCTTTCGGGAAGAGCAGCGAAGTCAGCTGCGCAATTCGCGCGACTGGGAGGACGCGTTGCAGTACCTTCCCGCGACATCATCGCTGTCACGCGGCCGGCGACGCACGCTCTCTGCTGCGCATTTGGTGTCGAGTCAGAAAAAAGGATGCAATGGTGACTATTGTCATCTCCAGATCAACACGCTGACTGCAAAGAGATTGGAGAACAAGAAAAGTGTACTTGGCAGTCAGCGGCAGCAGCAACCCTCTTCAACTGCTTCCGGTACAGCAGGTGGTGGTGTTGCTGACAACAACGCAAGACGTCGCAGCAGCGTGTTCACAGCGACAGCAGCCGCAAACACGTTCATCGAGTCTCACACCAGCGAAGACTCACTCAAGTTCCAGCCTCGAGTCGGTAACCGCGCAGCCGCAAACGCAGGCGCAGATTTCTACGAAATTCAAAAGCCATCGTCACCACAGAAACAGCAAAACGAGGAAACACTCCTGTCCCAGTTCGCGATTCCCTTCAAACTCATTGCGCAAACTCGCGCAGAGAAACAACTCGTGGACTTGTTTGTGCGTCGGTATCACAATGGCGAGGATGGCGACTACGTCGCTGAAGAGTACTACGGCGACGGCGAGCCGCTGGGGCTGACGTTTCCAGGCTATTACTATCAGGAAGTGCAGGTTTGCAGGAACTGCTTTGAGTTCTACACGCTTGTCGAGAAAGTGCGCATGAAAGCGCAGGATCAGATCGCGAAGAAACGAACAGCAGCAGCGAAAAGAGCCAAGCTCCGAGGCGATCGAGCTTCGTCACTCGGCGCAGCCAGTATGGATAGAAACACGATGGGGGTCGGCGGAAACAAACTGAGAGAGTTCCTTATCGATTTAGACGAGCGGGATGAAGCCGCATATGCTGAGCAAAACAGCTACAGCGAACAAACACGCCGCATCTGGTCGCACATATGGAGATACGCAACAGCAGCAATTCTATCAAGCATCACAAAAAAAGACGCGGCGGAGCTCTATAGCTTCACAAACCCGCACCCAGCGATTGCGATGGTGCTAAGCTGTTTGGGGATCGTGTTTCTTGGGAAACAAGGTGACTGGACCGAGCTGAAGCGAGCAGTGTCGCAAGAGAAACTACTCGGGTTGCTGCAGAAATTTGATCTGGACCATTTGAGTCTGGAGGTTGTCATGAAAGCAGCATCTCACGCAAGGAACCCGCTCTTCTCGCCCATCCACATTGCGCCGATCAGTTCCTGTGCAGCACGCTTCTGTGATTGGTGAGTGCTCTATCACTCGCAGATTTAAAATGAAGGCTCCAGTCTAAACTATTTATGTGTTTGTTGCTCAGGATACTGACTGTTTTGCAAGCCTACGCGTGGAGGAACCGAGCAGCATTTAAGGACCAGAACACGAATCGCGTACTGCGCTACCTGAAGCCTGAGCTTTTGCCAGCAGGGCTCTCTGAAGATCGCTTGATGACAACTCGTGGTGATGGAGCTACTGCTGAGAATTTTACTGCCAGCAGTGACGTTTTACCGCGACACAACAGTGACATCAGTCAGTTTGGTGGTGGGGAGAAATCCACAACACTGTCGAAAACAGGACGTCAGACACGACAGAAAGATGCAGCTCGTCGAGCGATTCAAGAGCAACAGATGACTCGCCTTGCTGCGCCATCGGGACTCGCAGACACCCTTGTGGCAGGAGCCAGCGAGTCTGTTTTCACTTGCCAAGACGGGGTGACCAAGATCCCGTACTCGATTGCAGGGCAGGCGGTGGGGGAGTCCACAAAGTGCAATCTCGTGGTATTCCACGATCTATTTGACACTCTGGACAGCACGAAAGTTTTCTTCCGGTCGGTTCTCGCGCGCAACGTCGGCGCTCGCGCGCTGTTCTTCAATTTCCCAGGCCAAGCTGGGTCCTCGTACTCGGGTGACTCAACCGCAGAGAAAATCGTCTTCAACAACATTTGGCAGGCGCGAAGAGTGCATGAATTGCTCAACTACCTGCAGCACACAAAGACGTTCGTGTTGTCCGGTATACCCTTCCACTTTGTGGGCTTTGGCAATGGCGCCAACATCGCCGCTTGCTACACGATTCTGTATGGCAAGACGTACGAAGGGTACTTGCAGTCGCTGGTGCTTTGCAATGGGTTCGCCAAAGTGGATGCGCAAATGGCTGCGATCTTGCACAGCGCTGTGAACGTATTTTCCTGTTTCCCACCGTCTCGGCCAGATCTGCCTGTGACGTTCTTCTGCAAGTTCCTCTTCTCCGACGGGTACCTGGCGAAGATCGACCCGAATCTAGCGCTCAGCATCTACACGGCAGTGACAAACGCGATAACCCTTGACGGTCGGATCCGGACATGTCAGGGCGCGCTGCATCACATGGATCTTGTGAGTCAGCTCAACGAAATCGACGTGCCGCTCGTGATTGTGCAGTCAGTGGAAAACACACTCGTGGCACCAACGAATGTCGATCCATTTCTTCAGGGCCGAGTGAACATCTTGCACGCGTGGTCGCACCAGCAGCCTCAAAACGGTGACATCCGAGGGAAAACCAGCAAGCAGCTTCACCAAGTGCTCGCAACCTCCAAGAGCGCGTTTGTCTCGTGGCTTCGCGCTGGCCATGAGCTGCGCCAAGAGTGCAAGACGTACATCACAGATTTGATGGAGCTGCTCGTGAACTCGAAGGAGAATTTTGACCAAGCCGAATTACAAGATACCGAGCCGACTCGAGCAATAGCCACACCACCACAATCCACGCAGACCCCGCAACACAGCTATTCGCAACCCGAAAGACAGATATCGTCACATGCGACAAGAAAGGCTTCAGCCTCAAGCTCACCAGCAATATATGAAGAATTACCCACCACGAGTACACCAGAGCCGTCAAAACCCAAAGTGGTTCCAAGATCTATACAAGCATCGTTGGACGCGCCATTGGTTGGAGAAGTCAAAACTCAGAATTCGTCCATCGAGAAGCGTCAGGCTTTGAAGAAATCTGCGTACGAGTTACAGCTGGAACGATCTGAGCAGGAGTTCCAGGAAGCCATTAAAACGCACGAAGCGCAGAAAGCGGAGCTAGAAAAGAAAAAGTGGCTGACAAAGCAGACAGCGAAGGGTGACCCTCCTCAAACGGAGGTGCAGAAACCAGAAGTTGCAGGGTTTAAATCGTCAGTACCATCCGACTCTGAAGACAGCACTCGAAAACCTCAGGTTGTATTTCCTTCCTCTGAGAAGTTGGCGCCGCCCTCGATTCCGACAGTACCAACTCCTAGCACCATCGCTAAACAGAGTACGTATCAAAGTCGCGGTGATGACAATGTGCATGATAAGGCTGCAAAGAGCTCTCTACTGGATACAGAAATGGATGTGATTCGCCAAAAAATGGTCGAGAATGAGCAGCGAATTGAACGCGAAGCGAACGAACTGAGAGCCAAGCAGCGTGCAGCAGCAGAGGAGCGCATGGAAGTGCTGCAACAAGAGCAGGAGCGCAGACGTCAAGAGTGGGAAGAAGAAGACAAAGCGCGTCTCGCGGCACTGAAAAAAAGGCTGCAAGAAGAGCAAGCAGAGCGAGTTGCGGCAATGAAGAAGCGAGATGCAGACTTGCTGAGTTTGGACTTGTCTTCTTCGTTAGCAGCGATTGACGATATCCCTAAAGCACTATCTGCATCGATTCTTCATCCAGCGCAGCAGCAGCAACCCCCACAGACTGCCTCGTATCAGACTTCTTCTGCGTCGTCATTTTTGCCATCGTCGCTAGTTTCTCCATCGAGTGAAGAGATGAAGCAGCAGATTCGTCTCAAGGCGGATCTCCCGAGCGTCTTCGATCAACTCGAAGCCGAGGAAAAGGCAAAGAAGCGCGTTGGCAAGTTGCGTATTGATGAGTTTGACGAGATTAAGACCTCGATGAAGCACTCATATAACGAAGGCGTTCGAGATCGCGAGAACACGCTCAAAGACGAGTTGTTAAAGCGGAAAAATGCGCAGGCTACATGCATTCAAAAGTACGTGCGTCGGTATTTCGCGATCCGGAAAGTAGGCAACTACCGCAAGCAAGTCCAGCAGGAGCGCATCACTCGGTTCGCTGGCGGAGAGATTGTACGCATCGTGCGGGGCTTTCTCGGCCGACGCAAATTCGCCAAGTATCGCGTGCAGCGGAAAGAGGAAGAGCAGCAAGCGTTTGCAGCGGTTGTTATTCAGCGACTGTTTCGAGGACACGCTTGCCGCGTGGACTTTGTTCGCAAGCTTCGATCGAAAAAGGCGCTGATGGTGCAGCGCGTGTACCGCGGACACATGGGTCGCACACGATGCCTAGAGCTCCGCGAAGCACAGGCACACATGCGGTATATGGATCGCAATGCTTCGAAAATCCAAGCGACCTGGAAAATGTATATCGCTCGAGATAAGTTCTTGACGTCGCGCTTTTCCGTGCTAGCTGCGATCGAGATCCAGCGCATGTATCGCGGCCACCTCGGTCGCGTCGAGGCGTCTCGAAAGAAGCAGTGGCAAGACGCGGAGCCCGGACCGGAGCGCTTGGCGCTGGGTCTCAAGATGATTGAAGGCTCAAAACAAGCTTTTGAGCGCCAACAAAGCGAAATCGACGCGCTACATCGCGCGCAGGAGGCGGTGGAGCGACAGGTGAGCTCGATTCACTCCGAATTACAGGAATCCGAGAAAGAGCTGGCAGTGCTTGAGCGGGAGTTGCAGGAAATCGACCAGCTCGAGATGGACCTCCGCGAGCTCACGCACGAAGCCGAGATGCTGCACAACGGCGGAATTGAAGGGCTTCTCAGAAGTAGCCATAACGATAACACTGGCAGCAGCAACAAAAAGACAACACCTCTGGGTAATGGCATCCCACAGTCAAGCAGCGCTGGAGGTGCTGCCGCTCCCTACGAAGGCGGTGTCGAGAGTCTGTTCGAAACGAAGGAGACCATGAAGAAGCGCCAAGCCGACGCGTACGCCGTCGAAATGGCCATCCAGATCAAGCGAGCCGAGCGTGAGAAAAAGAAGAAAGACCTGGAAGCAGAGTTCACCAGCGTCTTCAGCGAGGTCCAGCAGAAGCGCCAGTCGCTCGCAGAGATGGAGGAGAAACTGGCCGACATGGAAGCGACCCGCATGCGCAAAGACCGAGAGTTTGCGCGCCTGCAGCGCAACTTGATGGAGCTGCTCGAAGAGCAAAAGATCGAGCTGGAGAACCTCCGCGAGAAAGGAATCGAGCTGGAAACAGCCACAGCGACCTCGGCTGCTGCCGCAGCGGCGACTGCGATGAAAGCGAAAGAGCACGAGAAGCGCTCACAGGCGATGTTTGAGTCGACCGAAGAGCTCATGAAGTTCCAGTTCATGTCGATGTCGCTTTCGTATTTCAGTTCGCTGAATATGCTCAAGAATCTGCGCGACATCAATGCCGACACGACATCCGCTGCGATTACCAGTACTGCCGAGACCGCGGCGGCGGCAGCAGCTGCTGCAGCTGCAGCGAATATCCCGGCGATGAATCGCCTGAAAGTGGGTGGCGCTGACCTGATGATGGCCGCGTCTCAGCTGAAGAAGCAAGAGTTGGAGCAGAAGCTCACAGACGAAGAGGAAGCCAAGAAAGCGCAGTTGCAGCCGCTGCCGCCCGAAGTGCGCGACTGGAACGTCGATGACGTGGGGAGATGGCTGGACTCGCTCTCGCTCTCGCAGTACAAGAAAGCGTTCGACGAAGGAGCCGTGGACGGAGAGTTTCTGCTGGAACTTCGCCCCGAAGACATGTCAGACGTACTCGGCGTCACGCACAAGCTGCACGTGCGCAAGATCATCGTGGCGCGAAACAAGCTACTGCCGCTGACGGAGCAGGAGAAAGTGCAGCTCGACGCTGTGCACCATGAAGAGAACGCCAGCAACACGAGAGCGCAGGTGGGCGTGCCTGACCTGGATACAGTGTTCTCGCAGGCACGTAACGGACGCCTCAAGAGATTAGTGGAGAGCATTGACGCAGGATTCAGTGTCGACGAGGAAGACGACAAGGCCAACACGCTGCTGCTGATCGCATGCCAGAACGTCAATATGAAGATGGTCGAGTACCTTGTCTCCAAGCGCGCGAACGTGAACCACAAAAACGCGCAGGGCAACACGCCGCTGCACTTTGCGATGGCGTACGATGCGGACGGCGCGCTGGGCGAGTACCTGATCGCTCGCGGCGCGGACGACACGATCGAGAACACGTTCGGTCTCACGCCATATGATGGACTCCAGCCCGAGTAAGAAAGAGAAAGGTAAGAGGCACGTAAGCCCCTCTCCCCAATCACTTCAACGCCATGCGAGTTCTCGTTTCTCATGGATGTCGGCTTCTTGTCCAATGCCACTCTTCCTCCTGCCAGGCAACAACGAACACCCAAACAAACAACACAAACCTCATCTTGCCTGATATTTTTGATGCAATAAAGGCGTGAGCTTTTCCTTTTCGCGTCTTGAGAAACCCCCCGTGCATCACAGCATACACCTCTCTCTTCTCTTGTATCACTCTCTCTCTCTCTCGCTCGCGTGCGCTTCTTCATCGTCTGCTTCCTCTTGGTTACTCCCTTGCTTTCGAAGCGTACCTCCACGCTCATCAGCATTCGTCAGCAGGTTGTTGAAAATACGTCTACAACAGATGGACGTTCTGTTTATGGACAGCGTCCACCTTGGTGGGACGGGTGCGTTGTGCGGGATTGACGAGGGGCGAGCGCGTGTCTATCTACTTCTTCTTGTTCTTCTTGGTCTTCTTCTTTGGCTTCTTTGGCGATTGCTGCGGCTTATTGCTGGCGATGGACGAGTTCATCATCACATCGTCGTCGTCATCTATACTGCTGCCGTTGCTCGTTGGAGGTTGTTGCTGCTGCTCGTCTTCCGTCTCCACACCTTCTACTAGCGACTCCATTCCTTCTGCCTCTTCTGGTTTACCTTCACTCACACCGCTATCACCGTTTGCGTGATCGTCGTCATCGTGCTTCTTCTTGCCTTTCTTCTTCTTGCCCTTCTTCTTCTTCTTGGAGCTGCTATCCGAGCCGTCCTCATCCGGCCACGCGACGTCGTCAACGAATCCAAGCGAGCGCGCAAACTCCGAGCCGTGGTCGATCCCGGACTCTTCATCGTCACTGCCGAGCAGCTGCCAGGAATCTTTCTGGTACGCGCCGGGGCGGGACATCTGCGGGACGTTGAAGCCCAGACCGCTAACACATGCAAGACTAGTGATCGATCGCAGCTCCGGCTCGAAGCTCCGCCAGGTCGTGTGCGATTGCAGGAAATTCCGCAGGAACGCGTCCGGGGATTGCGACGCGGCCTGCAGGCGGATCGCATTGCAGCACTGCAGGATGTACCCTCGGTTGCTGGCACCGACGCCGTCGTGTCGGAAATGTTCAATCAGCGACGTCACTAACTTCTGCTTCTTCACCAAGGCCTCGAGCGTCGCCTGGTTGTCTGTGCGCAGCGCAATGAACAGCAGCTGGTAGAACGCCGCGTGGTAGAGATTGTTGTGCGAGTACTCAAAGAACCACGTCACGAGCACGCGCCAGACGTTCGAGTCGAAGAACTCGCCCAGCTTGCTCGGGTTGTGCGCGACGACCTCGACCAGCGCCTCGACCAGCGTCAGGCGGAACTCTGTGAACGGCACTTTCACCACGTACCCCGTGTGGCGCACCGCGCCTTCAGGGAGCGGCTTGTCCGACTGCAGATCCATCTCGATGCTCTGCTGGTCTTCGTACTTCTCGACAAGGAACCGCAGCATTTTGCCCATGTGCTTCTCAATCAGCTCGAAAATACGTTCGCGCAGCGGCGCAAGCTGGTTCGCCACCAAATTCACAATGGTGCCGCCGAAAGACTGGTACGGACTCGTTGGTGGGCCCTGCACTTTCTCACTCGTACTCTTCTGCAGCAATCGGAAAATACACTTCATCGCGCCCGTGCGCTGGCCGATCGAGCGCGTGACGCTCGTGTCCACAGCCGCGTTCACGAGGCCCTCGAGCAGCTCGGGGCAGTACGCAGCAGGCTGCAGCAGCAACTCGCCATTGTCATCGGCCGCCAATCGGTCCAGGAGCTCCACAAACACGTCCGCAGCACCAATGTTGTGCTGCTCCGAGTACTTGGTGCTGTACACATGCTCCGCGAGCACGAGCAGCAGCTTCCACTCCGAGAGCGAGCGGAAGAACGCCCACTTCTTCTGTGGCGAACTCGCATAGTAGCGCATGAGCGCCGCGCTGTGCGGCTTGCAGACCATCGTGAGGAACACTTCGGCTACGCACGCGTGCTCAATGTGGTTGAGCATCACCCCCATGTATCGCTTCACAGTCGCGGCATTGCGTCCGACCACGTCATACACGTCGTCCAGGTACATGCGCAGCAAATAGTCGATGACGCGGCTCGCGTGGCGCAGGTTGCCCTGTGAGTTCTTCTGGAACACGGGGAAGATGCATTTCGTGATCAGCGCGCTCTTGCGCGGCAGGAACGTGATGAGCGCGTCTGAGGTATCGTCATTCGTGAGCAGCATGGTCGCGCGGAACGATCGCTGCAGGTCGCTGGTCACTTGCACCGTGTCACGCTCCTTGACTTCGACCACGTCGCCCCGAACAGAGGCGGCTGCCGCCGCCGGGTCATTCGGTCCGTTCAAAATGTGGTTGTCGCTCTCGGCGACGCCGGCCAAGCGCGTGATGTAGCTGACGAAGAGCGCGCACGCGTCGTCCTCGTTCAGGATGTTCACGAGCGTCGCGGTCACGATCGGGTTCTCCACGTCCAGCACTTTGGCGAACACCGCGGCGTACTCGTGGTGCAGGTCGATGGCTTTTGCCTCGCCGCCGCCGATTGCGAGGTCGTCGGCCAGGCCGTTCTCGTCCGACCCGTGGTCGCTCAGACGCATCGCCATGTTCTTCCTTTCTCTTTGTCTTTACACACTAATGCGCGTACTTTCTCTAGATGATCTGCACACACGTAGACAAACAAATAGGGAAGCGGAGAATGAGAACCAAGTGATCATACGGAATGCATCGCTGGGTGGTGAGGCCGTAGCGGAGGAGGGGAAGGAAAGTCGGCGAGAGGGGGCGAGCAACATCGCGAATGCAGACAAACCGCATCCAGTGAGTGCGCGGTGAGAAAGGGGGATGGAGCACGTGCAGCACCACCGCAACGTCAGCAACTGCTACATGGCCCCACCCCACATCGTACCACCAGCAGGAGCACCGCCATCATTCCCTTGCGCTCACTCGCGTTTGCAGCTGCTTGTCCATGCGTCGCTTGTCGGCGCACGCCGTCTGTTTACCCTTGATACGCGCATGCGCAACCAGTCAGACGCACCACCACTCTCCCGCCAGGTCTCTTCCCCCACCACAGCACAGCAGCCCTGCCCAATGCACAACGACAGCAGCAGCACATACACACATGCGAACGCACCTGGGTCTCTTCTTGGTGGTCTTCTTCTCCTTCGCTGCACGCTGGTCGCAATGGCGCGGTGTGCAGAGCGAGCGGACGAGCGCGATGGGGAGATATCTGCTAACTTTAGCTCTTGCGGCTGAATGAAACAACCCGTGTGGGGCGGAAGAACTGGCACCCGCCAAAGTACGAAAAAGGGGAGGTCTGGATGTATTTTTTTGAACAAAGCAGTAAGTCCGCGTTGGTGGGAAACATCTTCAAAATGTCACTTGGTTTCAGTATTTGAGAGATACGCACAAACAGCGAAGCTCTCTCACATACAAAACTCCATACAAATTGTTGTCAAAATAGCGCGAATGAAAGCGGGAAGTGATGGTGCGATGAGCTATTGTATTCAGCACGGACACAAAATCGTGCGGCTATAGTGGCACAGTTGCTCAAAATGTGTATGCCACTATAGCCGCACGATTTCCCACTACAAGCGAATATTACTGTACATCGGCGTCTATTGGCCCTCGTCCCCCTTCCACTGATCATGATGGTGCCGTCGGAAGAGCTCGAACTTGGCCATCGTCTGCGCGAAGAACGGCGACGCAGCTGCCGGGCGAGTGCCGTTCGCCGGCAGCTTCTGCAGCACGAGCGCGTAGTGGCAGCCGCGGCCGAACGGCGTCCACACGCGGAAGCGAGACGGGTGCACGCGCACTGCGACGTCGTAGATGAGCGGCCACAGCCGATGCGTCGAGTCTGTAAACAAAAAGACGCTGCCATCTGCTGCGTCCTGGAAGAGCGAGCGCAGAAACACGAATCTGCTCTGCTGCAGAAGCTGGAAGTTCTCCACGCACACGAATGAGAACACGAAGAACTGCGTCGCGGCGAGGTCGCGCTGCACCTCTCCATTCACTGCATCATTGACGTCGAACGTGATATCGCAGTGCTTGAAGCGCCACGTTGAGTCGTCGCCGTGCACCTCACCGAGCGTCTGCTGCACCGCTGTGACTGCAGACGCCCAGCCGGGCTCGTTGTCATACACGTTCGTGTGGAATCGGACCTCGTCCGCGCGTAGGAACTTGCGCAGCAGCACGAGTCCCGCTGTGTCGAAGCCTGGGCCACCGCCATAGAGCGCGATCGTCCACTGTTTCGTGCGGCCTGTTCGGAAGATCTTGGAGCGCAACTCGGTCAGCTCTTCGGTCATGAGTAGGTTTGGCAGGTTGCCGCAGCGATTGATCTTCGCTTCGATGTACCCGGATCGCGCGTGCGCATTGTCAAATGACGGTCGCACCCCTGTGTTTGTCGATGCGCAGAGCCCCTTCTTGAGCTCTTGCGTGTCTGGTTTCGCGATGTGCGGGAGGCGGCGCAGCAAGTGCGGCAGGAGCTGCTCGCTTTGCTGGTGGATGTACGTGTGCCACACGTGTCGAAAGCGACGGCTCTCGAGGTTCCACACGGACTTCTTGGGCTGCACGGCACCGGAGAACTGCAACCACGGGCACGTGAACAGCCAGCGTCTGCACACGCAGCGCAGCTTCTGCTGCTCGCGAAGCGTCAGGAAGCGCGCGACCTCTGCACCGCAACTTGTATCCATCGGCTGCTGTTCTGCTGTTGTTTCGTTTTGTCCAGCGAAACGGTTTTGATGTGGGACCGTTCACCTCGGTCCACTGAAACTGAAACGGGACCGGTCTGTCCATTAGGCAATCACTCCTGATTAGTCCAACCATCACTCCAAACTAACCTACCATTTAAAGTTGACAAGCTGCAAATCAATCAATGCAAAATGCAATTGGATGTGAAACGAATATACTTAAGCGAGAGACAACAATCTTTTACCCTCACTATGTGGAGTAAGGTGTCCAACAAAATGATTTACCATCATTCATACTCATTTACTTGAATTTACTATAACCATGAACCTAAACCTAATCAAGTCTCAAGTCAACTCTGCCAAGCAGAACAACTCAGACACTGCAAATAGGGATTTTGCAAGTTGTTCTCCCATTTCTGGTTCTGGGGGTGAGGGCCTCATAATCGAATCAGTCGATATCACCGCACACGCTCACGGCCATGGCGTCGCAGGCCTCCTCCTCGCCGGAATGGGCGAGCGTCGTGGCGTTCACGCTCAACGGCGCCAAGGTGGAACTTGCGAACCCCAACCCGCAGCTCAAGCTCATCGACTTCCTGCGCGACCACGCGCACCTCACGGGCACGAAGCTCTCGTGCGGCGAAGGCGGCTGCGGGGCGTGCACGGTCGTGCTCTGCAACCGGCCGCTGGACCACATTACGACGAGCGATACCGTTGACAGCAGTTCTGTGACTGCTGCGGCTAGCGTGGTGTACCGTGCAGTGAACGCGTGCCTCTTCCCAGTGTGCGCGTTGGACGGCATCGCAGTGACCACGGTGGAGGGCATCGGGTCGACCACGACAAGCCTCCACGCGGTGCAGAGCCGCTTGGCAAAGTCCAATGGCACGCAGTGTGGGTTCTGCACGCCCGGCTGGGTCATGAACATGTACGAGCTGGTGCACAAGTGCGACCACGAGAAGCTCACGAAGCAGGTCGTGGAAGACCACTTTGATGGCAACCTCTGCCGCTGTACCGGCTACCGGCCGATCTTCGAGGCGTTCCACTCGTTCGCTGTGGGTAGCGACAAGTCAACTAGCAGTAGCTGTGCGGATCGGTCAAAGCCGCTTCGACTCGGATACGATCACGACGACAGTGAGACAGAGATTGAGCCACCGAGTGAATGCGGCTCGAGTAGCTCGAGCGACGGCCACCCCCATCTGGATCTGCTGCAGACGTGCGACCACTTTGAGGACTGGCTGCTGGTCGACTCGGACGACATTGAAAGCGGTCGCAAGTCCATTTGCGAGGGGAAGTGCTCCAAGATGTCATCGTCGTCGTCTTCCTGTAGCAAGTACCTGGACTTGGAAGATCTGATCCCTCACAAGCCAGACTACGCGGCAGAGGATTCGCTCTACCACGCGGCACACGATGAGAAACCCTCAGACTTCATCGTGAACTTTCAGCCTTGTCCACTGAAGTTCGAGGACACGCAGCTGAAGCTGAAGTGGTACCGCCCGCTCACGCTCGCGCAGCTCTTTGACGCGATCCAGGACAGTGGGAACGACATCCACGAGGTGATGTTCATCGGTGGACGAACCGCGTACGGAGTCAGCAAGTACTACAACGGCACAGCGCCGTACAACCGCCCCGACCAGAAACCGGTGCAGATCGAACTCAACTACATCGCGGACCTGAAGAGCATCACCACGCGCGAGGATGAAGGCCACGCGGTGGTCGGCTCGGCTGTCACGATCAACAGCCTCCTGCAGTTCCTGCAGACCTACGACGGCGCTGGCAGGGAGACGCTCCAGGAGCTCGCGACTCTGATCCAGCGGGTCGCGAACAACCAGGTGCGTAACTCGGGGACCTGGGCGGGCAACCTGAGCTTGTGCCGCCAGCACCCAACGTTTGTGTCAGACATCGCAGTGGGGTTCATGGGCATCGGGGCCACGCTGACGATCGTGAACGAGAAGCAGGAGAAGCAGCAGAACGTGCGCATTGAAGAGTACCTGAGCAAGCCGCTGACAGAGTTCGCGCTGATTGTGTCGATGAACCTCCCGCTCTACAGCAATGCTGCTGATGTTACAGATGGTGGCAGTGTTCAAGCGCACCGGAGAGAGGTGTTCAGGTGCTACAAGGTCGCACAGCGCGCTCAGAACGCGCACTCGCACGTCAACTGCGCGATCTGGATACGTCTGCGAACGGACCAGACGCCCGTCGCGATCACAGAGACCCGCATCGTGTTTGGGGGCGTCTGCAAGCACCCTGCGCGGTTCCCACTGACCGAGAAAGCGCTCGCTGGGAGCAGCGTCACACTGGCGACAGTGACTGCCGCCATGGAGCAGCTCGAGAGCGACGTTAAGGTAATTGGCGCCAGCGAGGCGTTTGGATCCCAGGACTTTCGACTCGCGACCATGAAGAACTTGCTGTACAAGGTGCTGATCGCCTCCGTGAATGGCGAGCTCTCGGACCCAACGGTTGCCTCGGCGTCCAGCCGTCTGAACCGCAAAATCTCCTCGGGCACCCAGTCGTTCAAGCCGAACGGTGCCACTGGCCCTGTATCGCAGCCGATCCAGAAGATCGGAGCGAAATGGCAAGTCACAGGCGAAGCCGAGTACGTTTCCGACAAGGAGCTGAACTCGCGTGCGCTCTTTGGGTCAATCCTCTATAGTCGAACGGCGCTGGGCAAGTTGCTGGTGATTGATGAAGGCGGCAATGCGAGAAATCTCCCCGGCGTTGTGGACATCCTCACGTCCGCCGACATCCCCGGGAGCAACGACGTCTCGGGTGGTGCCAACGACGAGCCGCTCTTTGTGCCGATCGGCGGCATCGTGCGCTGCATTGGCGCACCCATTGCGCTGATTGTCGCCACGACCCAAGAGATCGCCGAGCAAGCGGTCGCGATCTGCCAGGTCACGTACGGCGAAGTACCGTCAAAAGATCGCTGGAACAACCAAAGCGAGCCGATTGTGAACATCGACATGGCGATGGAAGCCAAGACTCTTGCACAGAAAGATCCTATCGTCATGGGCGACTCGGAGGTGCAAATCAAGCTGAACGACAGCCCGCACCAACTGAATGGAGAGATCTTGCTAGGCGCGCAGAAGCACTTTTACATGGAACCGCAGGTGTCTACCGTATCTGTCCAAGAGGGCGGTGTCCTCCTGATCGAGACGTCCACCCAGTTTCCGGTGTTCGTGCAGCAGAATGTCGCAAGTGTGCTCGATGTCCACTTCAACGCGATCAACGTGAAAATGCAGCGTGCCGGTGGCGGCTTTGGCGGTAAATTGACGCGCTGCGTCATCAATGCGGCGGCAGCAGCGCTCGCAGCGCAGAAGCACAAGCGCACCATGCGCGTGCTGAACAATCGGAACGCGGACTTCCAGCTCGTGGGCGGGCGAGAGAACATGAAAGGCACGTACCACATCGGCTTTGATGACGATGGGTACATCCACGCGCTCGACTTGGCGTTGCACGTGGACTGCGGGTATTCGGTCTGGGACTCATCCGACAATGCGACCATGGGCGTGAACTGGTCCGACTCGGCGTACCACATCCCGTCGTTCCGGTGCCAGGCGTTCCTGTACCTGACGAACACGCAGACGTGCACGTCCCATCGTGCGCCGGGGGTGCCGCAGTCGCTCGTGCTCGTGGAGACGGCGTTGAACCACGTCGCGACGTATCTCGACCTGCCGATGAAGTGGGTGCAGGAGCGCAACCTGTACAAAGAGGGCGATTTCACGCCGTACAACCAGCAGCTCACCGAGGTGCGCTTGCAGGAAGTGTGGGACCGTCTCATCGTGTCCTCGCGGGTCGAGCAGCGCGAAGAGAAGAACGCGCTCTTCAACTCGAACAACAAGTGGAAGAAGCGCGGCATCGCGGTCACGCCGACCAAGTACGGCATGGCCCACTCGGGACTGAGAGATGGCTCGAAAGTCGACATTTTTGCAGGCGATGGCAGCGTCGTGATCAGCCACAACGGGTGCGAGATCGGCCAGGTATGTTGTTGTGATGGAAACCTTGATCCTCTCGTCTCTTGCCGTAATACCCATCAATTGGCTGACAATCTCTGATGCATTGTTCATTGCAATAGGGAATCCACACGAAGGCTGCGCAGGCGTGTGCGTATGCGCTCGGGATCCCCATGGAACTCATCAGCGTCAGGGCGACGTCGACCGACAAGACGCCCAACAGCGACGCGACAGGCGGCTCGAGCACGTCCGAGTCGGTCGTGAACTCCATCTTGTAAGTACAGCAGTAGTTCTCTCTCATATTGTATATCGCATTTGTATAGCAACTGACCCGGGATCTCCCTTCATCTTCCTTCGTTTGATACAGAGCGTGCTGCGAGGAGCTCAATGGTCTCATGAAGCCGATCAACGACGCGCACTCCGGCGAGTCCTGGGCGAAGCGCGTGGAGCTCGCGCACGCCGCCGGGATCCGGCTTTTCGCCGTCGCGCAGCCATTCTCGACACTCGAGCAGCCCGACATGTTTGACTACTGCGTGTATGCGGCCGCGTGCTCCGAGGTCGAGGTTGACATCCTGACCGGTGAAATCAACGTGCTGCGCGGGGAGCTCGTGTACGACTGCGGCATCAGCTTGAACCCCGCGATCGACATTGGGCAGATCGAGGGGGCGTTCATCATGGGTATCGGACTGTACCTGCAAGAGGACGTGGTGTACTCGGAGGAGAAGGGCGAGCTGCTCACGCAGGGCACGTGGGAGTACAAAGTGCCGTGCTCCAAGGACATCCCCGAGAAGCTCAAGGTGACGCTGCTCGAGAACGCGTACACGAAGCACGGCATCCTCAACTCGAAAGCCACGGGCGAGCCGCCCTACGCGCTCGCGACCAGCGTGCTCTTCGCCGTGAAGAACGCGATCCGCGAAAGCCGCGTCGAGCGCAACCAGGACGCGCTCTTCCAGCTTGACGTGCCTGCGACCGTCGCGCGGCGTCAGGAAGCTGCGCGTGTCCAGCACGAGGACTACACGCTCTAACATGTCGGAGCTAAGGCGTGAAGAGGGCGGCATGTATGAACATGTCTTTGTTTTGAAGTGATTTATGTCAAAGAGAGAGAGAAGAAGAGGAAATTGGTTTGCTATGGCTGGAATATTCGTGAAAGCGCGTCGGCGATTCGGAGGCGAAGCTGTAAGCAAAGAGGAAGGCGACGTGATGATCAACAGAAAACATATCATGTGGTGTTAATATGAAATGACTTGTGCATGAGGAGGTATGCAGACAGTGTTGGCTCGTCGCACCTTCTTGT
The DNA here is from genome assembly GCA_023334195.1 of Globisporangium emineosum. Lineage (NCBI taxonomy): Eukaryota > Oomycota > Peronosporomycetes > Pythiales > Pythiaceae > Globisporangium > Globisporangium emineosum. Next base: position 22,980 of record JAASGK010000188.1, read on the forward strand.
TGATCCCATACGCCGCAGTGTTCATTGCTCCCTACGGGAAAATCGAAATTGGTCGAACCATTTTCAGACATTATTCAGCACCCCAACGGATAATAGACTCAGGAATGTACCTGGAGCGGCATGAAGATGCACATCAAGTAGAGCAACGGTGGGCTGAGCGAGTGCTCCGGAGTGATGGCCTGGAGGAAACGAACAACAACAACATGCACAAAGAACCCTCCAGTCAGTCTGTGAAGTAGTGTACAGACGAGACTAAGTTTGCTCCAGCTATTCCGTCACCTGGTAGAGAAGCCCCACAAAGCCCCAGACGAATGCGAAGAAGAACACGCAGCTGTACGCAACCATGCGCGAGCAGATCTGCGCCTCCATCTTGCTGGAGATCGCGTCGCTTTGCTGTCACCACAACAAAGGTTACGTGTAAGCCAACGTCAACGTCAGGAACAAACAACCGGTATACCCCACCACCTCATGGAGAACAGAGCGTTATATACCATCTTGTAGAGCAGCGAGAGGTAGGTCGCGAGGTTGTGCAGCAGGACTAGCAGCAGTGGGACGTAGAACACGCTCAGCTGGATGTACGCGCCGCTGGTCGCCCACTCAAAGTCGCTCCACGTGCGCACCCAGCACCACGGCAGCCCGCTCTCCCCGACCAGGTCGTATCCGAGAGCCTGTTGAAGTCCCAAGTGCGCCACGGTGAGCAGCGGGACCCCCCAGGCGACGAGGTGGTAGCGGCTCTCGTACAGCTCCGGTGTCTTGGTGCGCCGTCCGAGGATCTGGAAGAGGTGGAACGCAAAGCACGCGGTCCAGAGGAACGACGCGAGCATGAAGAAGAGCAGCAGGTACGCCTGCGCATAGCAGAGCGGCGGCGTGAAGGCTGCTGATACGAATGCCGAAGACACCTCAGTGTCCGAGAGGATATCGTCAGTACCTGGGGGCTCATTGGGCAACCAGAACACGAGCAACCAGGCACAGGCAGCGCTTGCGTCTGCCACATGCAGACAGAGCAGTACGCGGCGTCCACAGCGCCGGGACTCCTGAAACACCACGAAGCAGAGGACCATCGCGAGTGCTGCCGCGAGAGACGCGCCACTGGAGACCCCGACGAGCACGCGGGCGGTCGAGAGCTCACGCGCTACCTGCGCCTGCAGCGCTTTCGCCAGATCCCCAAGCTGCGCGTCATTCTCGGTGGCCATTGGACTTGCAACTGAGTTGTGCCATCAACTCAAGTGAGGTTCCTAGCCATGTGCGACTTTTCGAAAAGATACTTTCAGTTACCCTTTCAAAAGTGATACCTGCGAGTATATCATACACTGCTTGTCAAATTTCCTGAAATTATTGTTGTGTAGATTACTTTGATAATTGATCTTTTTGTATTAAATAATCATCATAACCTCCAGGATGATGAAGCAATTTGAACAGGCTCCGTGATCTTGAATCGCCGCGTCTCTTCCCATACTTGATTGCCTGCCATGCAAGCAAGGCGCACATGACAGACCAAATGGCTCCACGCGTATCCTCGTCGCCAGCGCTGCTACTGCTGCTATTATCCGTCCTCTATGTGTCACTGCTGCTGTCAGCACCCAGCGCCTCTGCTGCCTCGCAGGTGATCCTGCAGACGCAGATCCCGATCGTGCACCCGTCGTCGCGCCAGGAGCTCAAGCCGCTCCAGCTCTTCGCGGACGAAGAGCCCGTGGACACGCTCGAGGCGTTTCGCGTGCAGTTCCGGCAGGACCGCGCGTGGCGTAACGCGGTCCTTCCCCAGCTCTGCCAGCAGCACCAGGTGCGCTGTCGCCGCGACATACCGATCGTGTTTGCGACTGCGATCACCGACGCAAGCCGCGGAGGTCAGCTAGGTGTCCTTGAGATCCTCGAGGACCAAGAGCCTATCGACGCGCTCGTGGCGTTCGCCATGAAGCACGACGGTGTGGGGCGAGCGCAGCGCGTGCACATCCTTGATGCAGTGTGCCGCCACCCCGAAGTGCGCTGCACGCGCAACCGCGCGCTGATGGACTCGCAGCGCATCTCGGGCGAGAACCAGAGCACGCTCGGCGTACTCGAGATCTACGACGACCAGGAGCCCGTGGACCAGATCTACCGGTTCGTGGTCGACCACAACCTACGAGACGGAGCGCTCGAGCAGCTCGTGGCTGCGTTCTGCGGCTCGCGACGCGTGCCCTGCGAGCGCACGACGCCGTTCGTGTACGCGCGACCGATCTTGAACGCTGCGGGTGAGAACCTCGGCTCGCTTGTGATCCCATTGGGGGACGAGCCAGCAGACGTCGTGTATGCGTATGGCGTGCAGCGGAATATCAACCGCGAGTTCCGAAGAGAGCTGCTCCGACAGGTGTGTGCGGACAAGTACGTGGTCTGTAGTCGCCAGGACACGTACGTGTTCACGGCACCGATCCGGCTTGACAATGGCTCGGTCGTGGGCATACTCAAGATCCTGGAGGACGAGGAGCTCGCGGACGCAGTGTACCACTTTTCGAAGGAGACGAACGTCACGGAGGACGTGCGCGTCTCCCTATTGCAGACACTCTGTGGACGCGAGGGGATCACATGCACCCGTGGCCAAGCGCTGCTCAAGTCGCTTTCTGTGGGCAATGGCGGCAGTGAAAATGGTGGGCTGCTGGGCGTGATCCGCGTCTTTGAAGGGCAGGAGCCGGCGGACGTCGTCTACGACTTTGCGCAGCAGCACGGCTTGAGTGATGGCGACCAGCTCACGCTACTGGAGACGCTGTGTGGTACGTCGCCGTCGTCACCATCATTTACTCCACCTAGTTCTAGAAGCAAGCCGGGAGAGCGAGCCGAGATCACTTTGGTCTGCGACCGGTACGCGCCCGTGGTGTTCGCAGCGCCGGTGTCGGCGCCAAACGGCACGCAGCTCGGACTCCTCGAGGTGCTCCTGAACGAGGAGCCGGCAGATTCAATCGCGCGCTTTGGCAACAAGCACGGACTCGGCAAGGACGAAAAGCTCAACATCTGGAACGCGGTCTGCAAGGCCAGCGGCATCATGTGCACGCGCTCCAACGGGCTGATCTACCAGACAGTGTACACGCTTCCGGACAACAGCGGCGTGCGCGAGCGGCTCGACTTTATGGACGGCGAGGAGCCGGCCGACGTGGTCTTCGAGTACGGCCAGATGCGCAACCTGACGCTGCGCCAGCGCAAGCTCTTGCTGCACCAGGTGTGCAACGAGCCTAGGAAACGCCCCAACTGCACGCGCGCCGAGCCGATGCTGGTCAAGATCCCAGTCTGGGAGACCCAGGAGAAGAAGATGGGCGACCTGGAGATCCTCGAGGGCCAGGAGCCCGTCGACATCGTGTACGCGTTCCTCGAGAAGCACGACCTGTTTCAAACCGAGCCGCTCAACACGACGCTGCTCGAAGTGGTCTGCAACAGCACGCGCGTGACGTGCACCCGCAAGAAGCCGCGCAAGATCCTGTTCTCCATGCAGGCGACGTACGCGGGCATCCAGCACACGCTGCAGTACGTGCGGCCCGAGACCGATTGGATCTGCGAACAGCAGCAGCGCACGGGCGGCCAAAAGTGCGTGCACTACGTCGAGCTCCTCTCGCAGGAGTTCTGCGCCACGCACATGTTCGACTGGGACGCCTGCGAGCCGCGCATCCTGGACGCGCTGCGCTCGCAGCTCGATATCTACGAGGCCAACATGTGGCGCGGCAAGGATCTGTACGCGAAGCTCGGGCTCGTCAAGTCGGCCTCGAGGGAAGAGATCGACGCGGCGTACAACACGCTGGTTAAGCGCTTCAACAACGAGACCGAGCCGTATAAGTATGAGAAGCTCAAGGAGGCGTACGCGACGCTGAGTGACTCGGAGGAGAAGTACTTTTACGACCTGCCCTGCCTCAAGTTCTTCGGTCTCTGCGGCAAGAAGAAGAAGGACGGATCGATCTCCATATCCGCCGATTGATGAGCGAGCGAGAGAGAGAGAGAGAGAGAGAAGAATAGAACTGGGTCCAGTTGAGGCGAACATGGCTGCATTTTTGTGGTGTTAAACGCGGTGTAGTTATTCTGAAGTTGAAAGAGACTGTCCCGAATGTTTGAGATGGGACAAATGTTGACTTAACGAGCTGTCCCGTCCGTCATTTCCATTTTTGCCTCGAAAGTGTTGGATTCTCTTCATCTTCCTTCGTTCAACGAACTTTTTGGTTCGAACTCGGAGACTGATTTTGGCTGCCAGCCACAACCTCCCGATGCTGATTTTGGACCAGGCCCATCGGCTGATCATCGATTGATCGTTGCCCGTTCTGATGAAAAGAAATTGCTGCTTTTGTGCAAAACCAACAAAAATGAGGCACAAAAAGCAGTTTCCCCGTAAATCAATATCTTGCACCTTGAGATCGACAACAGTGACTTCTCAAACCTTGCCCACACCAATCCAAATTCAGCACAAGCCACATAGTTTTTGCTGGATATTGGCGTCTTTGGTTTATATAAGAGCATCTTTACCAGAGTCTAAAGAGCCGACACTTGCATTTATCAGAACATTTGCTTGATTTTCGCGCAGTTCTCATCAAATGATACGAGAAGTGATTTATCACTTTTCACTTGGATGGCCGAAGCCACACACACGTCACATGGCGTGGATGGCTCAACGTTCAAGTGCGGGGTTCGAAGGTCTCTCTTTCTGCAATGTTCAACGTGTAATACAGTTAGGTTCAAGATTTTCTGCTGACTTTTTTGCTGAGTTGCGAAAACTCAGCAAACTTCTCAGCTTCTGATTTACTTAAGCCGGCAATAATTTGAGGAGGTGACTGTAAGTCGACAAACTGTGCGTCAACTTTATGGCGTGTGCGGATCCTCGCATATCTCACCAAAATTTCTAAAACTTGCGTGGTCCACAGCACTTTCAAAACACAATTGGAAGCCGTTCGAGCAAAGCAAATCAGAGAGCAAGTGAGAAAAACAAGCCACTAGCGACAACACGATGCATCAGAAAGCAGAGACTGTTGACGTAAGCGCCTCGAGTGGCTGGAGGTTCAACAAGTATGTAAACGTTCAATCAGATGAGTGTAACTTTTACTTTCCCAAAGCAGACCCCAAATACCTTTTGTTTACATTTCAACGAAGAAATGCGGAAGATTGTATACAACTTTGAACTCTGAGGAAACGAGTAAGGTTTGCAAAATGTTACGGGTTCCTGTTTACCAAATTCATTTATTTCAGCCACCCACATGACGCAGTAAAGTGAGGATGTAAAAAGAAGAATGCAGCGTTTTTTATGTCCTTCTCCCTCTGCTGACCCGAAACACTGAAACTGATTTCTGCTTGCTATGATTTTAGATCAGCATTTTTCAAATCAGAGCCATTGGCTCCGAGCCAATCAGAGGATCGGGAGGTGAGTTGCAGTTCCAAGGCTGTCGACTTACGGATGTTGGCTCTGTTTGTCAATTTGAAGTGGCATTGGATTTGCTTTTCTTACTGATTTGCTTTGTACCACCACCACCTCGAAGCACGTTGGGGTCCACAACTTCACCGAGCAAGCGCATCTTGGCGAGTTCCCTTTGGACTTCTGTGATCGTACAAACCACAGGATCCCCTTTTGGAGCATTCTGGTCCAACAATGTAGTATTTCCTGTTGGACCTTTAACCAGACATGTTCTTGTGGCCACCAATTTTTCGGGCTGGAGGACTCCAAAAAGTGTAGTTTTGGGCCAAAATGTGATGCGCATCCAAGGTGGTCAGCGCAGAATCCAGCTGGAAGGGTTCACTTCACGTTGACTTTACGGCGGTGTGTGTGATTCGTACTGTATGGGCGTTTTTGTGAAGCCAGCCCCCTCAAACTCAGTTTCTTAGTCAAAAGAAGCAGATGTTTTTTGCTTCTGATTTCATTCGAAAATCATACTTTGGCGAACCTGATTTCTCCCACTTTCTGGCTTTTCTCTTGTATTTTTCCACACCAGGAGAGTGCGAGAAATGGCTCATAGCCGCTGCGCTTTTGTCTCCACGGATCCGATCTGATTGGCTCTGCAGAGCGGATTGTGTGATTTGTGAGCGAGCACTTTGTTGTTTTTGTTAAAGTCGACGCCTCAAACTTTTGTATTACAAAAACTCAGTTCTCGATACAGTTGCCGTTGCAAAACTCATTTCTGATTTACCAAAGTCGACAGCCAATTGATGACCTACGTGGACGACCCAGACAGCCACATCAGAAAAGAGGAATCCACTTTGCTGAATTGATTGATTTGAGATCGTGGGACGATGATATATTTGTTCTCTCTCCATCATCCCTCGTGTTGACTTTGTGGATGCAATCAGCAGAGCACCACGTGGCTTTCTCGTTTGCTTGTCTGGTGCTGGCCACTCCACCCGATCGCTCATTTGAGGTTTTCTCGCCAGCAGCTCAGGTCGCAACAGCTCCGCGAGTCTCAGGAGCTCAACTCTCTATCAATCCCTATCTATCCACCGCCCAGCCCAAGATGATCCTCGAAGACTACGAAGCGCTCAAATGCCGCTACCCGAGCAAGAAGTGCTGGAACCAGCGCGCCGTGAAGCGCAACGGCGAGCGCCACAACCTGTGCGAGATGCACCGCCAGAAGGCCAACAACAACCAGCGCCGGCTGGACAAGAAGCGCAAGGCGGGTCACATGCTCAAGGGCGGGCCATCGTCGCTCGGCTCGGGGGCTGAGAACGAGCTCCCCGAGTACGACGCGTACCACCAGCAGCAGCAGCACAGCCACCCACACAGTAACCAGGAGCATTACGAGCACCAGCAGGAGAAGCGCATGCGCGTGCGTCTCACCGACATGTACGTCGCGGCGCAGTCGCTGAGCCCGCATTCGCCCCACTCGCAGCACCAGCACTACCAGCAGCACCCCCAGCACATGCACTACCACCGTGAGCGCGAGCTGGCGCCACTGCTGCCACGGTCGCCGTCCCACCAGCAGCAGGTGCTCCACCTGCCGCCGCTGACGTCGCACATCCCGCTCATCAAGCAGAGCACGTCGCCGCAGTCGCTGAAGGGGATAAGTACTGTCGGCACCGCGATGAAGCCGACGATCCTGCTGCCGCCGATCACGTCCGCGCCGCGCTGCCAGTACCCGGGCAGCGACAGCTCGTCCGTGAACAGCTCGCCACACCCGGGTTGGAGCGGCTTCCGCTACGGCGAGGAGCCCAAGGTCAACACGGCATAGACACAGAAGAAAGCATGGTAGTTTTTAAAAAGTATATTATTTGAGCTCCCTGGTGGGAAAGGAGGAGGACCATAGTTTAGTTGAATTTAGGACGATGGAGGATGATTATTAGAGGTAGGTAGGAAATCGTAGTTTAGTTTGTTAGAAAGTTAGGAAGTTCCTATAATAGTATCAACACGCCTCTGTGAACAATCGATCCGGACTCTTTTCATCACCGTGGTGAGTCCCGCCCAGAGAGCATGCTGGGTGGACTCATGGCGCGAGAGATCATTTGCCAATGGGGAAGAGCTGGATGGGAACTGATGGATCGAATCCAAAGAGCGGCGAACACTTTGGTACTTTACAAGCGACGAAGTTCGTAGTGAGTTTGGAACCCACCAACCACCACGACCATCACGCCCTACAGAACACCGTTTTCCAAACGCTGCCGACGACGACCAACAATATGAATGGATCAACCACCAGCATGCATCAGAACATGAACAGCAGGTTGGCTGATTCGTTGATTTTTATCTTCTGTGAGCGAACTTCAGCTGATTTTCAACCACACCGCTGTAAATAATGTATTTTGTTTCTTTGAGCTGCCTTCAGTTTTCGAAAAAAATATTTTATTTGAGATCAAAAAGCACCCAAAAATTAATAGGAAGTGATGTGGGTTTTGTCTCGATACAAAACAATAGCGGGACACCCGCTCGTGGGGATAGATTAATTGATTTGGGATTCGATCCCTAATGTTTGGCTCGCTCACCTTTAGAATACAAATGTGGATCCAAACATAAAAATTATTTCAAAAAGAAATACTTTGGCCCATTTGTGGACACCCAAAGTAGACTCAGAGCCCGGAGCACCTCAGTGCTCAGTGCTGCGGGCTCTGAAGCGTTATTGACGAACTTGGATCAAGTCCTGAGTGGCGGTAACGCAGCCATATGCCAGGTGGCGCCCACTTCAGAAGAGCGCTCGCAACTGCAACCTGCACTTCCAGGATCCGATGGCTGGGGCCGAATGGTGAATGGACCAGTTGCGAAGATCGAGCAAGCAGACTTCGGTCACTGAATTGATGACGAATTGATAGAGATAAATGCCAAAAATCCAGGAAAGCCAAAAGATCCATTTCATCAGAAAGAAATCAACCAGTTGATCAGTCAAATCGATCAGTCAACACACAAGAAATCAATCCACCACATCCATCCGTCTCGCTGGCTGGGACACAAAAGAGTTCCCAGAAATCGGCCCAAATCGGCAAATGAGGATGGTGTTGATTTTTTATCTCTTCGTCACTTCGCTGCCAATTTGGTCACACAGGATGAAAATCAGTTGAAGATTGGTCGAAGCATTTCAGACTGCCAAATCTTGTGTCGAGGTACATTTTGTAGCTTCATTATTGTCCAGGTACCACAGGCGACACTGAGACTCTTATTAGGTCCTATAAGTAAGGATCCTCTTATTAGTACAGTGAGGGGAGACTTTCGCCTGTGCATCTATCTCAATCAGTTGCAATTCCCACTCAGTTCGCGCAGCCCTCTGAAGAAGAAACCGACAGCCCCCAGTCAAGAAGCCTTCTTTCGTGATTAAGATGTCGTCGACTCACGTGTGTGACGGGCGGGGATCTTGGTGCATTAACGGTAATTAAACTGCAGGCAAGCACGAGCCACGAAGTCGATTCTGACTTATCATGGCATCTGTTATCTGGTTATGATTCCAGTGAAATATTCGCCAATCACCTGTGCGAACGAGTGATCCAAGGGGAACTTTGCAAATTGTCAAAATGCGTCTGCTGCACACACACATAATACAGTGTATTACGAATTGCGACCCAAGACAAAGAGAGCCTTTGCCACTACCTTTTTGAAGTTTGTATGGCACACTTTAGTTGATGAATATCCCTCGAGACAGTGTATATGTGGCATAATCACTTTACTTGAATTTCTAAAACCAGTCCTATAAGTAAAGTTTATTTGACGAGATGTGGACTGAATTCCAAAATGTACTGACTTCACTAAATCCGATTGCACTTTCCAGAATCTGCGTGCAGCACTTTCGCTTTTCAACCCATCCTGCCTTCGAAGTTCCCCTTTCATTTCCCCACACCCATCGCGTCAGAATGTGTGGTTTGTGTGGTTTCGAAGGAGGGCGAACGAGTGGGATATCACACACTTGGCACATTACTGCACGCACGGTCGCTCGACTGATTGACAGCACAGCAGGAAAGAAAGAGATTGCTAGCGTGTGGCCCGAGGGGCTTGGGCATTTGGGTGTGGATGCAGTGTGCAGCGGATGGGGCCGGGGTGGCTGACCACAGCGCGCGCCAATTGGAGAGCAGATTGGCTACACAACCCACTGTTCACCTTTCACTTGCGACTTGGCTGTTCCACAACTCAGCTCACAATTGAATTTGCACGCAACTCGTCACAACAAACAAGACAAACACAAATGTCGACTTGTTCCCCCACCCCAGTGCCTGTCACCCCAGCTGTGATGGAAACCCCAGAGCCAGCACTTGCCCACCAACAAGAACAACAAGAACAACTGCAAGTGCAAGCGGACTCGCTGCACACGTGTCGGTACCCGAGCAAGAAGTGCTGGAACGCGCGCGCGCTCAAACGCAACGGCGAGATGCACAACTTATGCGACGAGCACCGCCAGAAGGCCAACAAGAACCAGCGCCGCCTCGAGCAGAAGCGCAAGACGAGCAAGAAGGTGGCGGCGACCAAGCGCGTGCGCAAGTCGCGCGCCAACAAGCACAAGGTGGCGGCGCTGGTCGCCGCAAACGCGAGTGCAAAGCGCCCTGCGAAACAGCAGCTCAAGCGTCAACAAGCGCAATCCCAGCCCCAGTCCCAGTCTACGACCGCGTCTGGTCTGGTTGCGGCCACAGAGACCGCGTTCTCGCACGCCCCGTCGTCGCAGACGTTCCCCGTGCGTCTCAACACGACGCTCCCGTCGGGCTTCTTCACGGAGCTCATGCTGTCCGAAAACACTCTGTACGCCAAGCAGCAGCAGCAGCTGGACCTGAACCTGAGCCTGGGCTTGATGGGATCGACGATGGTGATGCCTTCGCACCAGCACCTCCTGCACCAGCGATTACCGAGTGTCAACGACTTTCTGGACGGGGACCTCGACTCGCTGGCCGACTGCCTCGACTTCTCGATCCCGTCGTTTGCGAATCTGATCGGCAGCGGTGGTGGCGCCTTTGGAAGTAGCAGCAGCAGTGGCAGCGCGTCGCCGATCGACGTATGCGACGGACTGGACGCCGTCGCGGCCGTGAACGACTTCTGGTGGCACCCCGTAGTCGTCGTGGACCCGCTGCTGGACACGAGCGCGCTCGTGATGAATGAAGAGGTATTTTCGTTCCACCAGCACTGAGGCTTTTGAGTGTAAGTGTAAGTGTTTTTCGCGTCTGTAGTATTTAATCCCTCTCCACACCAGGTGTCATAATAGAATCCGAGCCAAGTTGAAGTATCCGGCAATGAATTTTTCCTCGTGTGCGTCATGGCCAGCGTTATTATAGCAATCTTGGCGCGCTTCTTGTGGTGATGGTTGGTTGCAAAAAGTGGATCCATGGCTCATATCCACATTTCACAGCAGAAGTCCATCCACTCTCGTACCTGCGCTCCGATTTCAACCCATTGGCTCATTCATTCAAAATGGGTGCGTGACCAAAGAAGAAAGGCAGTCCTTTTGGAAAAAGCCGCAGTATATTTGTAAGGCCCTGGTCAGCTTGCGGTGCAAGCTGTGTTGACGTCGAGATTTATCGGAGGAGACTCGATCGACTTTTACGATTATCGCGCAAGTCTGCTGTGTGTATTTCCCCTGGGAATAGAGCGAAAGCAGCTTTTCCGACAAGAAGGAGCAGCACGCTCAAGATCCATTTTCGCCATCAAGTCAAGCCTCCACCCAAGGCGACCGCAGGTGAGCTGGTGAGCTAGGAGGTGGCCTAAAATTGAAGTCTATTCGGGGTTTTGCGCCGCCGACACCAAGACGTCCGACAACCTCGCACCCTACCTAGGACATTAGACCGCTCAGGGCTCAGTATCTCAGTCATCTGGGATCTGACCCTCGCTCTTGTTTGCTCCTCCGCATTGAATGAACTTCTGCTTGTTCCCCATGTTGCTGTGAAAGAGGAAACACCAAGAGGATGTTAGAGTAAATTTGTATGTTAGAACATATTCCGGAGTTCTATCAAATAAACTGGCAGTCCAGTTTTACCACAGCGATACATGAATGTTATAACATTCAACAAAAAGGTACGAATGATTCAACTTCCTTTGAAGCAGCTCGCTCTCACTTCACTTCAATACTGGAAGTATCTTTTTGAAGTTGGGAGGGTTGTCATGTACAGTACACGATGACACTCAGGCATGACATTCCTCTGCACCGCATTGCAAACAAGCGTTGCGTTCAGGTGGCGGAGGAAAGAAATCGTCCAGCCTGACTTGCATCTGCGACTGGCAATTATCCCCCCTCTGCTTGAGCGTGGGTCTTTGTGTGAGAGCGTGTGTGCTGTTGCATTCCGCAATAATGTGACACTGTGTTGCTAGTTGCTTCGCCTGGATGACCACATTTTGGCGCTGGTGTGTGCGCTTTCTGACAAAAATCAGCGAGAGGAGGACCAAAACTCAGATCCATTTGGGGATGCACTCGTGGGCAGCAGTTCTGCATTTTATGCCAATAACACTCCGCGCATATTGGCCAGCTCACGCGGTGCGCCGCTTGTTGGCCGCATGAATGAATGGAGAGATATCGCTGGAGCCCGCGAATGGAACCAGTGTATGTTCGTGCCATTGGCCATTTCGAGCTCAGTTGTCAAACTTTTAAAGCAGCAAATACTCGTTGCAAGCGGATCTCCAAAGAGAAGGATGCCTTGGGTTTGGTAATAACAGGCCACGTCTTGTTCTGTGGAGGACGAGTCTAGTTATCGTGATGGCCGAATGGCTACAGAATCCAGGTCCCGATTGCATTTGCAGCCACAAAAGCCTCCTGAGCTCAAGCCATCTTCGAAGGTTTCCCTCCCTCCCTCGCAGCGAATATTGAAATCATGTGCCGACACAAACCCACAGTTGCCTTGTTGTTGGTTGATCACTGGGGGGGGGGGGGG
>JAASGK010000189.1:0-35200 GCA_023334195.1 Globisporangium emineosum
ACCCCCCCCCCCACGAACAAAGCCCGGAACCCTCGACTCCAAGGAAAACCACAGCAGGTATTACCTCCCAGATGTCTATTAGAGGTATTCACGATTCAGTCATAAATTGCTGTAGAGTCACATCGATATTTTGACAACTTGAGATGGCAACTCGATACAACATGGGAGTTGCAACTAGAAAATAGGAGCACGCTGGTTATCGTTGCTCTGAGACGAAACGGATTCTTGCTGATCGCACTCACAGCACATTATTATTTGCAGCCGGCGCAGTGAGTGTTAAGATCGATCACACACTGATCGGATTTCAAGTCGCTCTGAAAGAAAAATAAGACTAGCGTCATACTTCGGGTGGGGTAACCTGGGAGGACCAGATGTATTAAAATAGCAGACCCCCCAAACTCAGTAGATAAGGTAATAGTTTGCAGAATACGAGTGCACAAGCCCAGCAGGAGTCAGCAAACACAAAAAGTGCGTCCTCTGCGCGGATGAGCCGTCGGCAGCGACAGTGTTGCAACAACTCCGAGAATCAAAGTGGTGGTATTTGCTGCCCAAAGTACGACGTTACCAGGACCAAGGTAATGAATGATACTTCCAGAGGTGCATACAAACAATTACAGTGGGTACCGTTTAAAAGGCGTAACCCATCCATACCCATTTAAAATAGGAGGACGTCCTTGCTTCGCTGGGCGAAAATAGTGTGTTCAATGTGTGGATAAAAATCCTTCTAAGTACGATTTCGAGACGATGAAAATTGAGTCTGAAAAGCTCCACACAAAGCAGGAGTGAGACGAAGATGGACGACGCGCCGCAGGTGACAGAGCTGCGCACGCACAAGCTGCGAGAGGTACGAACAACTTATGATGCGCGCAGGCGCGTGCTCTTCTTAACGTAGCTGTTCACGACCCCCATGCTCCCTCTTGCGTACTGCCGTCTGTAGGAGATCAACGGCGTCGCGACGGACATCGCCGTCACGATCTTCAGCGACCGCGTGTTCATCGTGGTGACCCAAGTGGGCACGTTCGGCACATTGGTATGATGCGGCTCTGCTTGCGCTGTCGCGCTTTGTACCGGATCTATCAATTGGCGCTGACAATCCTCTCTCTGGGTGCGCGTTTGTGTGTTTGCGAATAATTATAATGCACACAGATTGAGGCGCACCAGAAAGACACGATCAGTGGCAAGTTCCAGCCGGACATCCACGTGCGCCTTGGCCGCCGCGACGACCCGCTGCTGCTCGTGTACGCGCGCCAGTTCCTCGAGCACTTTGGGTACAAGCTGCGCTGCCGTTGTGTATTGATAACTTTGCGCTGTTTGGCTGAGCCCGCACTTATCTTTTTTTCATGCAATTGCTTGTCCAACGCAGAGCTCCGCTTGGTCTCCCTGTGCTGGCCGCCATCGGCCTGAAAGACCGCTCGTCCGGCACGTTCGAGATCGTGATGCAGAAAGTCAAGGCGCTCGTCCATGCGCAGTAGTAAAGTTAAGTACCAGTAGGGCAATAGAGAGAGAGATCCTTCCATGACGAAGACTTGCAAACACCCGTAGATATGGTCACACATACATACGTTAGGAGCAAATGCAGAAATGATCGGCTCTCGCGTGACATGTGTCCATGCACACGCTGTCATAAGTCGCATTCGCGGGCTCAAATCTGATTCCTGGATCAGATGTGTACATAAATAAAACTTGTTTGGGGTTTTATCTAAACGTTTACTCAGGAAAAACCTCAAGCCAATAAGTACGAATTTAGAAAACATAGCTCTTGAAGTCGTACTTTTACACCTCTTTAAATATATATTCACATAAAAACTGATTCAGTTTATCCTGATATATAGTTTGACAATATATTAATTTTGACAATATAAATTTCGGCGGTAAGGTCATAATTGTCGATTTTTGCTATTTAAATCCTATACATTAATTTGAATTTTGACATGTTGGCTGCATAGTGGGGGCAAGATGTTATTCTGAGTAGTATTTGTGAATACCGAATTAACACGGTCACCGAGTAACACGGAGACCGGATATTGCCAAAAGTGCTTTTATTTTCTAAATCATACAAAGAATACACAAATGTTTTTTCAAAAACATTTGTGTATTCTTTGTGTCAAATACAACTTTCTTGTTCTCTTCATTTTCTTTCAGAACAAAAAAGCAAGTCCGCGCAAGCAAGCAAAGCAGGAAAGGTCCAAAGACTTGAAACAAGCAAGCAAGCACGCAAGCAAGCCCAACAACTCGTGCGCAAGTCCACTTCGCGCAAGCACAAGGCTCCACCCCTCTCGCTCGTTCTCACTTGTAGCTGATCCGCGCACAGATATACATACACACAAGCAGGTGCGCAGCTCGTTGTTTGTTTGTTTTCCCTGCCAGTTGGTTGCAATCCTTGCGCCGCAAAGAGGAGCGAGCTGGCTCGCATGCATGCATTTGCGCGACTTGTTTTGTTGATTTGTTTGCTTGTTTGTGTATTTGCGCAGCATGGACGGCTACGACCACTTGTTCAAGCTCCTGCTGATCGGAGACGCCGGTGTGGGCAAAAGCAGGTCTGCCATTGCTATAACTGTAATGGCTTGGTTGTGAGCATGATGTGCTAACGTATGGTATTGCGTGTGTGTGTGTGTGCGCGCGTGGATGTTTGGCTCTGTAGCATGCTGCTGCGCTTCACAGACGATACGTTCGATGACAACCTGCAGAGCACGATCGGCGTGGACTTCAAGGTCAAGATGATGCAGGTGGACGGCAAGCGCATCAAGATGACGATTTGGGACACGGCGGGCCAGGAGCGCTTCCGCACACTCACGAGCTCGTACTACAGAGGCGCGCAGGGCATTGTGCTCGGTAAGGATGGCGCCAACAGGACTTGCTGCGATACATGGCTGTGTTGTTTGGCGCTCTATTACCTGCTGGGAAGCTGACGATATGCGTGCTTTTGATGGCCAGTGTACGACGTTGCGCGACGGGACACGTTTGAGAACCTGGACCTGTGGCTCCAGGAGGTCGAAGTGTACAGCCCCGCGGGAGGGCGAGACGTCGTGAAGCTGCTCGTCGGCAACAAGATCGACAAGGTACGAGTGCGGATATGGACCCAAGAGAATGTAGCCACATGTGTGTTTGAACTTGGCTCACTCGTTTGTGAATGCGAATTATTACATTAGGAGCGCGTGGTGAGCCGCCGCGAGGCCGAGGACTGGGCGCGGTCGAAGGGCATGCTGTTTGTGGAGAGCAGTGCGAAGACCAAGATTGGCATCCAGCAAGTGTTCAACGAAGTGGTGCAAAAGGTGCGCGAGTGGTGTTTGCTGACGGCGCAAGACTTGTGTGTGTGTTGTTTGTGCGCAAAAATCTGATGTACGATATGTTTGTTGTTTGTTTGTGTGCTTGCGCAACAAATTAGATCCTGGAAAACCCGACGCTGCTCAACAACACGCGGCCAACGCGCAATCACGGACCCAAGCTGAGCGGCGCGAAGCAGGAAAAGAGCGGAGGCGGCTGCTGTTAGAAGAAGAAACCAGAACCAAGAAATGAGGGGAAAAAATCAAACAAACAAGCAAGCAAGACAGACAGCTCCCAACAACAATAGCATTGTTGTTGTTGTTGTTGTTGACGTTTGTTTGCGAAGTTGTTTGTGTGTGTGTGTCAAAGAAAGAGAGAGAGAGACGCGAAGGAAGACGAAGTTCGCTTATATAACGCACGTCGAGGAGAGAAACTAATCTCCAACGACAAGCAAGAAAACCAAAAACCATCAAAACCCCACCACAGTGTTTGTTGGCAATAGGCATGCGTGAGCTGTGCTTGTCGACTCGTGCTAGTATTTGATAGTGTCCTCTCCATTTCCCATAGGGGGTTCTGCTTGTTTCAGCTTGAATTTGCGTGCCTTGAAAGAGATTGGGGAGGGGTGTAGCCAATCAGTTTCGAGAGGGTCGGCCGAGTCCCGCACGATCTTGAACGAACGGACACTTTGGGCTTTCGCTTCCCCAATCGATCGCATCGTTTCAGACAGACGGACGACACTTTGGCGCAAGCAAGCCCCTGCTGTTCTCAGTGCCAACCTCACGGGGTCCGCGTGTTTGCGAGAGTAGAATGAAAGCGGTGGGCGACGAAGACGACGCCAAGGCGCAGGTGGGTGAAACGACTGCTCCGGTGCGCTAGGGTCCTGTGATGCGGAGGACTGACTTATTAGTGGCTGGTCTGATTCTGCGTATGTGTTTTGAACGGGCAACAAACAGCCTGGCAAGTCCAAGCTACGAGAACCAGCGGATGTGAAGGTACTTGGAATGGGTGCAATGCGTCGCTTTCGTCATCCCTAATGGTCTTGTTGCTCGCTGCTGTGTTTGTTACTATGGGTGCTTGTAGAACACTCTGGCGTCGAAAATTGCGGCCCCCAAGGACGAGAAGCGCGTGTGAGTGATCGAAATTACTTGCGTCTCAGTCAGCCTACCGCATCCTGTGCTCTTCGTCTGATGTGCTCACCCCCTTCCGATTGTTTCTGTTCAATTTGTGTTTTTTAAAACAGCGCCAGCCATCCTGAAGACGATGCATCGGACGCAAAAGCGCGCGATCGTCCTGGTAGCGGCGGCAGCGGCACGGTCCTGAAGGAGTCCAAGCTCAAGCAGCCAGAGGCGCGTCCAAAGATCCTGGAGAAAGTCAAGGCGTCATCGTCATCCTCCTCCTCCATGACCGCAACAGGGACGACAAAGACTTTTTCGTCGTCGTCGACCTCTCCTTCAGAGTTGAAGGGCGTCGCGACGTCCACAACCGACAGCCAACCTGCGAAGAAAGTGCCGCCGCCGCCGGACAAGCACTCGTCGAGTAGCAGCAACCACCAGTCGGGCTTCGCAAAAGCCGAGAGCAAAGCGGACAGCAGCAACGACACGTCGCTGCATAAAGTGCGCAGCGTGCAGTCGCTCGCGAACGAGATCCGGCGCATCCGGTCGCTGCGGAGCGACCCGAACGACGGCAAACCAATTGCAGAGGGAGTATCAGCGGACGAAGAAAAGCGCAAGAAGCCCGAGAAGAAGCCCAGGTACGGAGGTGAACCACATGCTTGAGTGGGCAATCGGCAATGAGGAGTTCTAAACGTTGAGCCTTTTTCGTGCTTGATCCGTAGCGGTAGATCCAAGATCAAGCTCGAGATCTCCGAGTTGCCGTCTCATGACGACGAGCCGCTCGAAGCTGCGAACGCACCGGGACGACAGCAGACGAATAGCCCAACGCTCCAGCTTCGTCCCGCGTCCACTTCGTCACCAACCTCCGCATCCTCAACGGGCAAAAAGGGCATCAATAGAAATTTCGTGCAGGGTCTCGGCGCAAATTTCCAGTTGGATTTGCACCAAAGCACTGAGCGCGTCGACAAATCCTTCGACCTCACAGCCTCCGGAACGTTCGACGCCGTGGGGTTCCAGATCAAACAGAGCGGGATCACGCGCTCGCCCGACCGGCTACCTCCGGGACCACAGCAGCCCTCGAATGCAAAGAAGCACCTGGTCAAGCTCGGCGTGCTCGGACGTGGCGCGAGTGGTGTGGTGCACAAGGCGCTGCATGTACCCTCGCTGCTACTCGTCGCAGTGAAGGTGATCCCTGTTTTTGAGAACGAGAAGCGCCACCAGCTCATCGCGGAGCTCAAGGCGCTCTACAACAACCTCTCGACGCTCTCAGACGACGTGGTCGACCGGAGAACGGTCGCATGCCCCGAAATCGTGTGTCTCTACGACGCGTTCATGAACCCGAACGAGGGCAACGTGTCGATTGTCGTCGAGTACATGGACGGTGGCTCGCTCCAGGATATCGTCGAGACCGGCGGCTGCAAGTCCGAGTCCGTGCTCGCAAACGTCTCGTACCGCGTGCTCAAGGGGCTCCAGTTCCTGCACAGCACACACCAGCTGCACCGCGACATCAAGCCGGGCAACTTGCTGATCAACCACTTTGGCGACGTCAAGATCTCGGACTTTGGCATCGTGCGCGAAATGGAAAACTCGATGGCGAAGGCGACCACTTTTGTGGGGACGCTGACGTACATGTCGCCCGAACGCATCGCTAGTGAGGTAGGTTTCAGTTTTCCCAAAGAATTCGACTAGTTTCCAGCATTGCGATAGTTGACTCTAACTTGAATGTTCTTGATCAGGAATACTCGTACAAGTCGGACGTCTGGTCGTTTGGGCTCTCGATCATGACGTGCGCGCTTGGACGATTCCCGTATTCGTCGAAGGGAGGCTACTGGGAGCTGCTCCACATGATCCGCAACGAGCCGGTGAGAAAGATGATGATACCCTTGGGATACATTGAGAGAGCTCGTCGTCGGATACTGACTTTTCACCATTTGCTTTGCGTTGCTGCAGCCTCCGCATCTCCCGGAGAGCGAGTTCTCGGATCTCTTCCGCGATTTCCTCGACAAGTGTCTGCAAAAGGATCAGAACGAGCGCTGGAGCGTCAAGCAGCTGCTCAACCACGACTTTGTCAAACACTGCGAGCGTCAGTCAGCCTCAACACCAAGCACTTCGGTCCCAGAGGACTCGGTCGAGTGGACCAGCATCAACGCACCTACAAAAGACTGCGGAAACAGCCTCAATCTCGGCGAAGAAGAGCCCAAGGAGCAGATGGAAGTGGACGAAATCGTTCAAAAGGTTTCCGAGTACTGCCTGAAAGACGCCAAGGAGCTCATCACGGACCACGGCTATGCGCTCGACGACATCGTGTCGTGGATCCAGAACCTGCCAACCATGCAGAAAGTGTGAGTGCCGTATTGCTATTCTCTGCTGTACACGTTTGAGAAGCTTCGTTCTTACATCTCTGGTCGGGCTTTCTCTTGTTGCTTCTCTCCATTTCTCGCAGGAAACTCGCGCGCTTCGCCGACCAAATCGGCGCCAACCGGCGTCTCGTGTACGCCAAGTTCCAGTTGGCGATGAACGACCTGCTCCACGACATCCAGGAAATGTTCTTTGACGACCAGAAGCAACAGTCCAAGTAGCCCAAGCACAAGCAGGCCCCCACAGCCAAATGCATGCACAACAACAGTCAAAAGCAGAATCCAACAACACACACAACTCGCAAACAAACAGAATAAACCTACACAAAAAATCAAATTAGGTATACAGGGGGGTTACTAAAAATCGCACAGCCTCGAAACGCCTTTGATTTGCGTTGGGTTGCTGCCGACGGGAAATACTTAAGTTACTTATCTTTTCAGGCGCGCTGGGTTGTCACTCTCTCTCTCCATCACATCACATCACATCACCGCACAGGCACCCTGGTCGTCACTCCCCCGTGTTCGAGAGGTCCGGCCGTTCGATGGCTTGGGTTTGTTGGTTTGGTGGAACGAAAAGTTGCGCCGCAAGTACCCAATCACGAGTCGGTTCTCTTTCCGCAGCAGCTCATACGACATGGTCAGCGAGTTGACCTCCTCGGCCGGGGGGTACTCCTTGTCCATCAAGCGCTCCGTGGCGAGTTGCACGCGGAACGCAGCTTTCGACACGCGCAAGGCCGCGACGTACGCAGACGACCCCTTGAGCGAGTGGCTCTCTCGTCGCAGTACCACGTAGTCCATCTTCGCGTACGCGTTCTCAATGCGCTTCATGTACTCTTCACAGACCGACGCATACTTCTCGAGCAAGCTGAAGAACAATGTCTCGTTGCCGCCGCACTGGTCCACGCCCAGCGCATAGTCGACTGGATCGCCGTCGGGGATCACAATGTCTTCTGGTGCTGCAGTCGATGCCAGCGAGCTGGGGCTGAAGTTAACCATGTTGGCAGCGTCCACGTCCACGTCCACATCGTCTTGGTTGTTGTGGCTCTGGTTGCTTGGGCCCTCTGGGTTGTTGTTGTTGTAGTACGCCGTGGTGTCTTTGTCATCATACTCGTACTCTGGTGTGTACGACGATTTGCGGGGGTTTGATATCGTGCCTTCCATGTACGGTGACGTCCCTAACATATCGCGAGACAGACCAGCAACAGAGTTTAGCTCACTGACAGCATCCAAGTACAAGGTGTTGTTTTCGTTGGAAAACGAGGTTCTACCTGACATGTCCGCAAGGTCTCGCTTTTCCTCCAGCAGGCTGTTGTTGATCGTGTCTGAGATACTCGACTGGATGCTCTGTCCTTCACTCAGCGTCGATAGAGATGTAAACAGCGCATCCGCGTTCACGAGGTGCATGCCACCCGTGTTGTGGCTGATCTTCATGGGGTCTTCCAGCTCCAAGTCCGCGATCGCGCGCGTCAGGTCCAGTGCTTCATTGTGTGTCGACGCTGGCACCAGATTCGCGCCGTTTGTCTCCGTCCCATCGTCCGAAAACACGCTCGGCGCACGGCTCACGATCTTTTTCTGACCGACGTACCGCACGCGCATCCACTGGCGGATTGCCGAGAGAAGCGTCGGCTTGGCAATCGGCTTGACGATGAACTCATCCATCCCGGCGTCGAGGCACTTCTTGCGATCGCCGCTCATCGCGTACGCGGTGAGCCCGATGATCGGAATGCGCGGGAGGTTGTTCTCTTCTTCAAACTTGCGAATGTTCTGGGTCGCGGTGTATCCGTTCATGATCGGCATCTCGCAATCCATCAGCACCATGTCGTACTTGTCGTGGTGCTCCTTGTACGCCAGGAACGCGTCGCGGCCGTTGGTCTCCCACTGCAGCAAGTGGTTCACTTCCACGCAGAAGCACTTGACCACTTCCCAGTTGAACTCATTGTCTTCCACGACCAAGATCCGCGCGTGCTTTGGGATCGACACGTCCATGTCCGCGCCGTTGTCCAAGAGAATGCTTGGGAATTTCTGCGGCGCACCCAAAGAAGCCTCTTCCATCCGCCGGAGCACCACCGTGAAGTAGAACTCTGAGCCTTCGCCGAGCTCACTGTCGACATCAATCGAGCCGTCCATGAGCTCCACTAGCTGTTTGCAGATCGCGAGCCCAAGTCCCGAGCCAGTCGGGTTGTTCTTTCGCGTGCGCTCGAGCTTAGTGAAGAGCGAGAACAGTCGTGACTTCTCTTCTTCGTCCATGCCGATGCCCGTATCCGTCACCTGGAAGAGCAGCTTGATGTGCGTCCTTGGTATGTCTGGTGCCGGCACCGCGCTGCAGTTGATAGTGATCGAGCCTTCGAGCGTGAACTTGATCGCGTTCGACAGCAAGTTCAAAAGCACTTGGCGCATGCGGATCACGTCTCCAATGACATACTTTGGTACACTCGGCGAAAGTTGCATCGACAATTTGATGTTCTTCTCGCGGGCTTTGAATTTGAAGATCTCGATCGAGTAGTCCAAGAGATCCTCGATCTTGAATGGGTCGGATGAGATCTCCATGTGACCTGCCTCGATCTTGGACAAGTCGAGAATGTCGTTGATCAGATTGAGCAGAAGCGAGCCCGAGACGTACGCCATGTGCACGAATCGCTCTGGGATCTTCTCCAGCTTTTGCTCACGAAGAAGCTCCAGCATACCGAGCACACCATTCAGCGGCGTTCTGTAAAACAAAGAGAGATTCCCAAACCTTTCAGTCTAAATCGACTTCAACAGGGTACGCAAGTACACACACATCAAACAAACAAACAAACGAACGTACCTCAGCTCATGACTGAAAGACGCTAGGAAATTCACCTTGGCGGCCTCCATGTGCTTCTTTGCAGTGTAGTCCTGCCCCACGCCAATGACACCGCGGATGTTGCCGTGCATGTCTTTCTTACTGGACGCATTCACCAGCAAAAGCAGAGGATGCCCCGCTTTCGTCGTCATCGGCAGTTCCATCTCGCCAACATCGATACCGATCAGCGCTTGGTTCAGCTTGCTCTTCACTTGGAAGCAAGATTCGGGCACTATAAACGTTTCCACAAGGCTCAAGCCCGTTACGTCTGCTTTGTGGTACCCCGTGATCTCTTCGATCTTCTGGTTCCACTCGTTGATGCAGCCGTACGTGTCCACTCCGAAGATCGGCGCGTTCGCAGTATCGATCAGTCGGAAGTATTCGTACTCTTGCGCGATGCGGTCCGTGATGTCTTGCCCAATGCCGACGACACCCACAATGTTGCCGTGCAGGTCGTAGCGCGGCGTCGCATTCAGCAAGATCTCAATCTTTGTGCCCGGCCGCGTGATCAGCGGGAACTCAAAGTTCGCAGTCTCCACACCGGCGAGTGCTTTCGAGAAAACCTCCGCGACAAACGGCCGGAACTCAGGGGAAATAAACATCTCGACCAAGTTCTCGCCCATCACTTCCGCGGTAGAGTACTGCGTGATCTGCGCAGCCTTCTTGTTCCAGATGTTCACGCAAAGATTCGTGTCGACACCAAAAATCGGCGCATTCGCAGTGTCGATCAGTCGCGTGTACTCCTGTTCCTGCGCGATGCGATCCGTCAGATCCTGGCCGATACCGACAACGCCGACAATCTGCCCGTGCTGATCAAATCGGGCGGTCCAGTTCAGCAAAATGTTGACATTTCGCTCAGTTCTCGTCAACAACGCCACTTCAGAGTTTGTCGTCTCGTCACCTTTTAGTGCCTTCGTGAGCACATTCGCCACTTCTTCACGGTACTCGTCCGCCAGAAAGTTGTTCACCAAGTTCTTCCCGAGCACTTCGGCTTTCGTGTACTGTGTGATATCTGCAGTCTTGCGATTCCAAATCGTCACACAGCCGTTCACGTCCACACCAAAGATTGGAGCATTTGCTTTTTCAATCAGACGCGCGTACTCCTGTTCCTGAGCGATACGGTCCGTGATATCCTGACCGATACCGACCATGCCAATCACCTTGCCGTGCTCGTTGAAACGAGGCGTGGCATTCAGCAGAATCTCGACGCGACGTCCAGCCTTCGTCATCAATGGGAACTCAAAGTTGGCAGTCTCCGTTCCGGCAAGAGCCTTGGAGAGAACAAAACCCACGGCTTCACGGTAGTCTTCGGTGATGAACTTCTCCACGAGGTTCGCTCCCATGACGTCCACAGGGGTGTACTGCGTGATTTCTGCAGCCTTCTTGTTCCAAATGTTCACGAGTCCGTCTTCATCAACTCCGAAAATCGGCGCATTCGCGGTATCAATCAGTCGGGCGTACTCCTGCTCCTGAGCGATACGATCCGTGATATCCTGACCGATACCGACCATGCCAATCACCTTGCCGTGTTCGTTGAAACGCGGTGTCGCATTGAGCAAGATCTCGACTCGTCGATCCGCTTTCGTCATCAATGGGAACTCAAAGTTGGCAGTCTCCGTTCCGGCAAGAGCCTTGGAGAGAACAAAGCCAACGGCTTCACGGTAGTCTTTTGTGATGAACTTCTGCACCAAGTTCTCGCCCATCACGTCAGAAGGAGTGTACTGCGTGATTTCTGCAGCCTTCTTGTTCCAAATGTTCACGAGTCCGTTAGCGTCGACGCCAAAAATCGGCGCATTCGCGGTATCAATCAGTCGGGCGTACTCCTGCTCCTGAGCGATACGAACCGTGATATCCTGACCGATACCGACCACACCGATGATGTCGCCCTTCTCGTCGTAGCGTGGGGTCGCATTCAACAAAATCTCGACGCGACGCCCCGTACTCGTGATCAGCGGGAATTCAAAATTTGCAGTCTCGTCGCCTTCGAGCGCCTTCTGGAGAACATTGCCCACGCCAAGCTTGTAATCCTGCGGAATGAACTGGGCGACCAAGTTCGCACCAATGACGTCACGCGCAGAGTACTCTGTGATCTGCACCGCCTTGCGGTTCCAAATGTTGACTTTGCCTTCAATGTCAACTCCAAAGATTGGTGCGTTCGCAGTGTCGATCAAGCGAATATACTCCTGCTCCTGCGTCCGTCGATCAGTGACGTCTTGGCCGATACCGACGACGCCAGTGATGTTGCCACTGTGGTCAGAGCGTGGCGTTGCGTTCAGCAGAATCTCCAGACGGCGACCCGTCTTCGTGATCAGCGGGAACTCAAAGTTTGCAGTCTCCGTGCCTTCGAGTGCCTTGGACAGTACCTGCACCACGGCGTTGCGGAACTCGTCGTGGATAAAATTGACGAGCTCTTCGCCGATTGCGTCTTCGTTCGTGTACTCGGTGATCGCCGCGGCTTTCTTGTTCCAGATCGTCACGCGGTAGTCCTTGTCAACTCCGAAAATTGGCGCGTTCGCCGTGTCGATCAGGCGACTGTGCTCCTGCTCCTGGACTGTGCGCTCCGTGATATCCTGTCCAATGCCGACGACGCCCGAGATCTGCCCCAAGTGGTCGTAGCGAGGCGTGGCGTTCAGCAAGATCTCGATGCGACGGCCGTTCTTGGTCTTCATCGGGAACTCAAAGTTCGCCGTCTCGATGCCCTGGAACGCCTTGTGGAAAACCGCCGCGACCGCCGACTGGTAGTCCTCCGAGATGAGACACGACACCAGATCTTCGCCCATGACTTCGTTCGGCTCAAACTCGCTGATCTCCGCGGCTTTCTTGTTGAAAATCACCACGCGGCCTTCCGTGTCGACGCCAAAGATCGGTGCGTTCGCCGAGTCGATCAGCGTCTGGTACTCCATCTCCTTCGCATTGCGCTCCGTGACGTCCTGGCCGATCGCGACGACGCCCGTGACGGCCCCCGAGTCGCCGATCTGAGGCGTGAGGCACAACATGATCTCCACGCGGGCGCCGGTGGACGTGACGAGCGGCAGCTCAAAGTCTCGCCCGGGGACACCCGTGGTGAGCGTGAGCTTGATCGCGTCGGCGACCAGCGGGCGGGACTCTTCGTACACCAGATCCAGTAACGGCGTGCCCATGACCGCCTCCAAAGTGTACCCAGTGAGTGACGCGGCCTTGGCGTTCCAGACCGTGACTTTTCCCTCGTGATCGAGCTCGATGATCGGCGCGTTCGCCTGCATGATCACGCGCGCGTACTGCTTCTCGTGGACGCGCCACTCGGTCACGTCCTGTCCAATCGCGATGAGCCCCAGCACATTGCCGTCGTCGTCGATGTCCGCCGTGAAGTTGGTCAGGATCTGCACGTTGCGGCCGGAGACGCCCGTACCGAGCGGGATGCACACGTCGCGCACCGTTCTCATGGGGTTCTTGAGCACGGCGTCGATCATCTCCTGCGCGGACCACGCGGTCTGGGTCTGGAAGATGAACTCCTGGAACGGGCGGCCGAGCGCCTCGCTCGGCTTCGTGTTGGTGATCGTCATCATCTTGCGGTTCCAGAGCGTGATGCGGCCGTCGGGCGACATGCCGAACACGGGCGCGTTCGCCTCGTCAAAGAGCCGCAGGAAGCGCCCGAACTGCTTGAGGCACGCCGGCGCCTCGATGCTGCTGCTGCTCGGCAGGCGCGTGAGCGGGAGCTTGGCGCCGCCGCGGGAGCTCAGGCAAGTTGCATTTGCGCTTGCTGTTGTTGTTGCGCTTGCGCTTGTTGTTGTGGTTGTTGTTGTCGCATGTGATGGATCCGCAGAGGCGCTTGAGGTGCTGGATGTGCTGGGTGCGGTGCCGTTGCTGCTGCGCTCGCTGGTTCTTCTGTCGCTCGCGCGCTTCTCCCTCCGGTTGGCGCCCGCCATCTTGATGACTAGCGTGCGTGAGTGAGTCTGTCGTTCAGTCGATCAATGGGCGGACTGTGGTGACTGGTCAAGTCAGCTTGTTAACCGCGAACGCGCTTGCTTGCTTGGCTTGTGTTGTTTGTTGTGTTGTTTGCTTGCACTTGTGTGATTTGCTTGCTTGCTGCTTTTCTTTCGATATTTTGTGTGGTCGGTCGGCCCCGTACACTTCTCTGGTGCGCTCCTCTCTGGTGCTCGCGTGTGCTGTTGTTGCGCGTGTAGCCAAACAGCAAATGTAGAAGAAACACCGCAAGCCAAAGCTACTCACGCGTTTGCTCACTCCCGCACACACACGAAAAGAGATGAGGGCGGACGATGATACGCGGCTGACCTGTCAATGTGGGGATGGCGCTTCTTCTTCCTCTATCCTCCTGCGGCCGGCTGCGTCCAAATTCGCGAGTGACTGACTGTTTGTTTGTTTGCGGCCAGAGCTTGCGCTTGCTGTGTGGTTTGCTTGTTTGTTGTTGGTCTCGCTCAAAAGCGAGCGCGCAACGCCACCCGGTCTGCGCCGTCTGTTGTTGTTCTGGTTGACCCTGTACCGTACTTTTTGGGATGAGGAGAAATCTAAAACCCAAGGCCAGCTGACCCACGGTGGCCAGCAATACACAGAGGCTGCTGCCACAGATCTGATTGACTTGAATAAACTAGGAGTGACATAAAACTGACATAACAGCAGAGCTATACAATTCCACTTTTAGTTTAAAAAACGTTATCCGGCGAAACGAATGCTGGATACTTTTCCAAGTGAGCTGGAGCTGCACCACAAATGCTGCACCACATTAGAGTCTCACACCTAATAAATTTGTGTTCTCGCGCAGGCAGACGGTTTATAATACACCGGTGCCTGTTGGTGGTGTCGCACCGCGGGGTGGTGCTTTATAAGGCCCAGGTCCAAGCACAACACACGCTTTTGGGAATCACCCGTGGCGCGGGGCTGGGTTAGGTTTGTATAGGGTCCAGAAAAGGGCTTATCACTCTTTTTATCCGGATGTGAAGGTTTTGACACGTGTATACAAAAGAGTCTGTGTCACCAGCAGGTGCTGTCTGCAATCACAAAGTGAGCTCATTCGAGTCAAGTCAGTCAATCGAGTCGAGCCAATTAACCCCGAGCGGGTCTGTTTTCTGATTTTTCCAAACCCGCGAAACCCGACCCGTGTGTATCCAACATTTGGATATTTCGTCATCATGAATCCGGGATCAACACTGTCTCTTCTTGTTCAGTGGGTTTGTTTGATTATCAAAACCCACCCGCCTGCCATCATTATATTTTCTGCCCATCCCCATCAGATTCTCAAGAGCTCAAGTCAGATCAAAAGCCAATGAATGGCCTTTGATACATCAAATGGCCGCCAGCGGTGCTTCCGCATGAACATTCAGGAGGAGTACAATGTATGTGGAGGTCCGCCGCCACAGTGGTTGGACTATCACCCCAACAGACAATCACACACGCTATTGAAGCACAGTGGCCCCCAGTCGCAACACACGCCAGAGCCGCCTGTCGTGTTGTGCTTATTTTAATAATGCTCCGTTCGTTTAAAAAACGTATAAACGAACGAAGCGATCTTAATGACCCAGACAGATTTAAAAAACCAGGAAATAGAAGCTCGCTCCTTCGCGATGGCCTGGGAAGGAGGACTGAAAAGGAAAGCATCTGTGCCTTTCACACCAACGAATTTATGTGTACATAACCCTTAGTTCTTTGGCATGACTGTTTTATATTAATTTGGCCTGAATGACAAACCCAAAAAATAACGTGTATTCGGAAATTCGAGCATTAATTGAACCGAGTCAATCAAATATCGAAATGAAACTCCCTCACGGGCCAAGGTGTTCCCTTGTGGCGATCTGGGGGGTCAGTCAGCCCTCACGCCCGAATCTCAATCAAGTCAAGCGATTTTGCTGGCAATATCGATGAATCCCTATTGTATGTTGCTAACACTGGGGATCTTGTCATCCCTCCATTATTACAACTGTCGTGCATTTGTTCTCGCGGCTCTCGAAGATCCACACCGCAGATGAGCCATCCAAGCCACAAAGCTCATCCCACGTTGTCAGTCATGAGCCTTCCATCCCGCCCTCGCTCATGAGTGGAATGAAGGGAACGACGGTGTTGACTCTAAATTCTGTTTTTTGTGTGGACTTTCTTCCGCTTGACTCAGGTTGCCTGAGTCAGAAAAGGAATTCAAGGTTGCCGGCGTTGAGAGAAACAACTCGCACAATAACACCACACGAGTCATAGCAATATTAGTGGGCATGCGTGGACGTGGGTACGACCCTCATGCTGTCCAGCACACCAGCCAGTTCAGTATCATACATAGTATATTGCACCGCAGTACTTTAGATTACAAATGGGCATTTATTGTTATTAGGAATGGAACATTGGTGTATCATCCCCTTGGCGTATCCCCTTGGTGCTTCATCGTCTCCTCGACGCACGAGGGCCGCGGGCTGCAAAATCCCCGTTGAGCAATGCTATAATGTTGGCATTGGGCGACCCGATGAGGACACGGCAAGGAGGGCGACTTGGAGGCGGCCACGTAAAACAGCTAGCTATTTGGAATCTGGGGCTGCGTGCCAGCCAGATCGGCAGGGAATGAACACACTTTCGAAGGCATCTCTGAACAGAGACCGACTTCTAAACCGCCAATGATATGTAAATATACGGGAGGCTCTTGCCTGTTATGATTGTAGGTTGGTTGGTTGCCTGATGATAATAGGCGTCCACCTCGCTCACCTGAGAGTGATTGATCGATGCGTGATGACCAGGCATCAACCACCACACACTACATAGCTCCAGTGTTCAGATTTCTTATTCGTTCCATCTGGATGGAGTCAGCAGCACTTCGCCATGTTTGGATGGAGTTGTTCGAGTTTTCGTTTGCACACGCAAATCGATTCAGCGAAATGCCGACGTAACTGTAATGCGCTTGGGTTGGAGGGGGCACTCTGAACTCTTTCTTCCAACAGATGCAATGATCTCTCACCATTGAATTGACATAACAAGGGCATGTGGTGATAAGCTCAGCTCATGAAGCAAAAAAGTGTCAGAAACCGCAGCCTCGTTTTCTGGACTGAACCCCACCACCCAGTCAGAGTGGTCAGCTCACGAGATGTGGCTGTGAATTTACACTCAAGCAGGAAACAGCCACCCCCTCCCACAGACACACGAATGCGTACCCATGTATGTAAATCGTCAGAGGAGTGAGCACTAATGTTCCGCCATCCATCCAAGGAAGAAAACGCCAGCGCGAAAGTGCCACTCTCCACTTTCGCTTTTTTGAGAGAGTTCTCACAGCGGAGGTGGTGGCTTTGGACATGGGAGTTAGTTTTTTTCTTCCTCCGGTCGTCACTCCCAGAGGGAGTGGACTCCAGTAAAATCCACAGTTAGGATCGTCATCGCCTGCTTGGTGTTGTTCGCGCCTGTCAGAGTTGCTTGCTAGAGAACTATTATACTAATTACAGTAATACTCATGAAGGCTTTGTGTGTTTGCCGCGAGAGCCGAACGCATGGCGTGACGAGTGCTTTTCGAGAAAGAGATGCCTGTCCGCTTCGCTTGCATGGCCCGAGTTTGGTTCATCGTTCCTTCCGTTTCGTATTCCCTCGGAGCAAACCTTCAACGTGAATATTCCGACAGGTTGCCCTACTTTTCGTCTATGTTTCGACTGAAACTTCAGGACTCACAAGTCCTTTTTCCCATAGAGAGAGAGAGAGAGAGCATAAGTGGAGTGAAAGTATCCATGATGAGCCTTCTCTATGCATTCACCATTCATAATCAGCAACTGAACTGAACTGCGCGAGATGTGGGAGAGCAACAGGTCAGGCGAATGAGTGGAAACCCTATCGTGATTGCGGCTTCGTCCGTTTGTCTTCCAGAGAGCTGCATGGCGGCTTGCGGAGCCGCAGAAGCCCACACCAACTGCACACAACTTCACGCCCGTAGCCTTGGATACGTTTGCGATGCATGCAGCAACGTTGACCACTCCACTCAACTAGGGGTTTGAATGTGTAGCACCGCCTTGAGCTTCGCCGGCGGCGTGTTGGCCTCGCGAGGGTACGAAGGTGTCTTGGCTCGGAACGACTCGGCCGCCTGGCGCTTGGCTGCGGCTTCTTTCTCGCGGCAGTAGGTCTCCAGCACGCGCTGCGCCGCCGCTTTCTTCAGGTCTTTCGGCTTGGCGAGCTTCCCCATCTGCACATCGAGCTTGAGCTCCTGCGTGGCGACGGGCAGCTGCTTCTTCATGTAGCTCTTGCCGTCGTTCGACTCGAGCCACTCGCTCGCAGCACGCACCGCGGTGTCTGCGGCTTGCCCAATATACGCGTCTTCGGCGCTCTGACGATGCTTCTCAGCCAGTGCCAGCGCGTCTTTCCAACTACGGTCGGCCTTGTCGAGCATCGCGCTCGCGGTCTCAAGCGCAGTCTGGAGTTGGAGACTCTCGTTTGCACTGAACTCGGCTTGCTGCACGCCCTGGAAGCGCTTGAGCACCTGCATCTTCATGCGGATGTTGCACTTGCGGTCCACGTGGCGCAGCAAGTTGAACGCGCTGGTCGTCGCCATGCTCGGCTGCTTCGCGAGCTGCCGCTTGGCAATGTCCAGAGGCTTTCATTCAAGTTTGAGGATAAACCGTACGAGCTCCCAGGCAGTTAGCTCTATTACTGTTAGTTCAAGAAGGTCACGTCCCGTCAGCAGTAGGTTACGATACCTTTTCGCGCTTGGAGTTCTCAGCAAAGATTGCGGCGACCCCGGCGTCCGTCTCCTTGAGCAAGAAGCGCAGCAGCATCGTGTGCGACTCGCGCGCGCACCAGTGGAGCACGCTGTCGCCGTGCGCGTCCTGGCGGGTGACATCGGCTCCCGCGAGAACGAGCAGGCGGACGATCTCGAGGCGATGGTTCATCATGCCCTACAAGAGCAAGGTTGATACAATCGAATAAGAGCTTAAATTCACATGATGATCACCATACTACACGTATACCAGACGAATGCATGTACTGTATACCTCGGAGCTCCGGCATGCCGCGATCAAAGGCGTCGTCTGACTGTAGAACGTGTCGATGCAGTTGAGCACATTGCGACACGTGTCGTCAGGGAAGCGCGCTTGCAGGACACTGATGAGAAGCGCGACGATCTCGAGTGCACCATGCGCCGCTGCCTCATGCAGTAGCGTCACGCCACCGCCTCCACCTTCTCTGCGGTCGTCGTTATGAACGCCTTCTCGCCGAACAAACACGCGGTGGAGGTCGCTCTCAATGAACTCCTTCACAAAGCCCACGTCATGGTCGGTGACAGCCTCCCATACAGACGCGTAGCTTTTCGTTTGTGGTACAAGCGACGCAGCGATAGGACCTCCGGGCTCTTGAGGCTCTTGAGCTGGCTGTTGCTGCTGCTGGGTCCAGAAGCGCTCGCTCTGCTCTTTATTCCGGAGCGCCTTCTGCAACCACGGCGGGTATCGCTTCACACCAACGGCAGCAACACTAGCAGTAGCGTCATGACTGTTCTTGGGGGTCGTGCCCATCGTCAGCGAACTGTGTGCTGTGCCCCTTCGCGGATCCATGTGCGCGCTCTTATATCCGGAAGTACAGTGTTCCCTGCCACTTCAACTCGGGGACTTTTATTGTTTGTTCTTGTGTAATATTTTCTATTGCAAATAGGAGCAAGGACGGCAATCCAAGATGGCGCTGTCAAGTGACGACTGGCCGCGCTTCTCGCTGCTCGTGGGCGCCACTAATGCTGCTTTTGTCGACGCTCGCAGTAGTTCCACAGCAGCGTGCTACCTGCAGCCTGCGAGTGACCAGGCCGCGCGCGAGCTTCTCGACGTCGCGTGCTCCAGCAGTGCTGCGAGCACGTGGGAGTGCTGGCTGCAGCTCCGCGTTGTCTCCTCGGCAAGGAGCCGCAGCCAGAGTCACTTCCAGCTTGACAGCGGCGGCGGCTATGATGAAAGCGGTAGCTGCTGCTGGGTTATCCAGACCCCAGGATGGAGGTGTGGCGTGGACAGCAACGGAGCCGTTCAAGTGCAGCTTGGGGACAACTGGTACGTAACAGCAGCCATTTCACGACCAGCGGCAGAGCCCAACCATGCGGAGCCCGACGTGCCGATCCGATTGCAAACAGGACGATGGCACCACCTCGCTGGTAAGAGAGCCCTTTGTATTCAAAGTACCTCCTGTTTGCTGGTGCTGGATGTGGAGACTAACCGAACCACCGAACGTGTCCAGTGACGGTCGACCCCAAGGGCCAGGCTCTCGAACTCTTCGTTGACGGGCGCAGAGTACCGCTGAGCTTATACGGCAACGTGAGCAGTAAGAGCAGCCATTCCATAGTGATGACTGCGGAGAATCCCTGCTTTCAGATCGGAGTCTCCTCCCCTTCTACTCCTGACGCTCCAGCGAGTGTCTTCTGCGTGCTGCACGATTTTCGAGCCTGGAAATATGCGCTTGACGAGACCGTCCTTGCAGAGTACGTAGCCAACAGCATGAGCTTGGTTGGGTGTGGATTGACTGACTATCAGGTCACTGTTGCCGGGTGAAGCTGCTAAGAGGGTCTTCGAATGTTGTTGCGGTTAAAACTTGTGTAGTTGGATGGCGCAATCAATTTCCACGGCGCACCCGAATCTCTCCAACTTGGTGGTGCACTGGGGGTTCTCCAGCTGCTCGGAATCCGACGTAGAGCTTGATCTGAGCGGCAATGCGCGTCACCTGTACATCGTGAAACCAGACAACAAGGTTTCCTCTTCTTCGTCGTCGTCTTCTTCTTCGCGCACAGCAGCCTGCTGGCTTCGCATCGCTCCTCCGCGTCTGAAAGCCGCGCAAACGGACTTCGTGGTCGAGACGCTGCAGGATTCGTCCAAATGCGACTCGGATTGCCGCTTCCTGATCAAAATTCGGCACCGTGATCAGCTGCAGCCTGGAACATCACAGGTACTAGCCGGACCTGGAGGTCAGCAAGTTCAGAGACGACCCTGCATCCTGGTTGTGTGCAACTTTCTCTGTTTCAAGAGCACAAGCGTCACGAACAGTGACGAGGGCAAGTGGGTCGTCGCGCTCCTCAAAGAGTGCGTTCGCAGTCTCCCAGAGAGCGCGGTGGTAGGGCTGCTCACGCCATCGAGCCACACAAACAACCACCAACCAGCAAGCAGTGGGCTGTTTCGATCAGCTACAGTCATGGATAGCAG
This sequence comes from Globisporangium emineosum, assembly GCA_023334195.1. Classification (NCBI taxonomy): domain Eukaryota; phylum Oomycota; class Peronosporomycetes; order Pythiales; family Pythiaceae; genus Globisporangium; species Globisporangium emineosum. The sequence continues at coordinate 20,663 of JAASGK010000189.1, forward strand.
TGGCAAGGTAAGAATTTGTATTATGTTTCTAATGTTGATGGGCTGTTCATTTCCGGTTTTCATTGGTCCAATTTGTGTGTACGCCACTGTTGCTTTCCTCAAGCCAGAGTAAGACGTGCAAAGCCTTGGACCAGCTCACCATCACAACAGCAATCGATAGCATCGAAAGCCTGGCTACTACCATGGAGAGTGGAATTCGCGCACTCGTAGATAGCTCAGCTGAGCAGCAGTCCGACGCAAATGCTCCTACAGAGAACGCTGGAAGCGGAACACTTTCCTTTACGAGTGTCATTGTGATCAACTCGAGTCATTTGATGAGCTCTGCAGCAAGCCCGGAAGGATACCAGCAATCTCTAAAGAGACTCGAGGTAACTTTGGGTGCTGATGCTGAGCGACTGAGCGTTTCGTTTCTCCACTTGGAAGCCCCAATGCGTCTTTCTACAGCTGCAAGTGCTGAGAATCTCAAGATGATGCCACCACCGTCCACGAATTCATTTGGGCTGTTTACAGAGTTTGCTGGCTGTGCGCAGGACTTGGAGCGGGCGCTCGCGAACGTGATGCTTCGGATCAGCCAGGTCTCGTGCACGAGCGCTCGCTTGAAATTCCAAGTGTTTGGAAGTGACGATGGCAAAGATAACGGCTGCACACTCACGCTCGACAGCAACAGCAGAGGATTAACAAGTCAGCCAAAGGAAGCGCACAGCAATGTACCCGAAATCAACCAGGCGACGACGATCAACTTTGGCGTGTGTGCGCAAAGTGAGACGCTGGTACTCTCTGGCACGTTCTCAACTACGTGCAAGTCCGACTCGCCGTCTCCGTTCGTAGAGCTGAGTTTCCAGTATTTAACGCACGACAGGCAGCTGCAAGTGGCGCGAGTTTCGATCCGTCTGCGTCGGGATCTCACAAGCGACATGCACGTCGCTCGCGTCCAGAGAAACCATTCGCTCTTGCTGCAAGGCGACAACAGTCTCCTGCTAGAGCAGCGACGGCAGCTGATGGACGAGAAGGACCATTTCCACCACGCGCTGGTCACGAGAGAAGTCGGCGAGCTCGAGAACGGGTTCAAACGCATCAACATCATGAAAGAAGAGCTCTGGGCGAGGCGGAAATGGATCATCCAGCGAGGACTGCGGCGCTTTGAAGAGAGCGAACTTTGTACAATTGAAAGCGAAGCTTTGCAAGCTGCAGAGGTAATCCAGAAGCGCTTTGAGAGCCTTCAAGCGGTCTACACGGTGAACGCCCGCGAGAACAGTCGGGGCGTTGCTGCTAGTGACACTTCACATCGTGTACAAACTGAAGGGTACCATGAAGATCACAGACGTGCGAGCTCGATTGGAATGGCTGGCGGTGAAGAAGAAGAAGAAGAAGAAGAGAGCCACGATAACCAAGGAGTGCTCGCCGGGCGCTTTAAGAAACTGAGCTTGAAAGTAGATCTTCTGTCGAATCAGTTCCGGGACCTGGAGTCGCGGATGGAGGACATACCGCACAGTGTGTGCGTCTCCCAGGTGAAAGGGTTTGTGATCATGAACGACACTCGAAAAGCCTGGATGGTGCTGTTTCATGACCTCTTGACCAGCAAACGCAAGGTGCTGGAAATGACGCGCGAGCGAGCCAACACCGAGTTCTCGCTCGTGTTCCTTGAACACAAGCAGGTGACGATCGCCCAGATGCTCGTGGAGATCAAAAAGATCAACAGCGCGATCCTGAGATACGATAAAGAGCACGTGAAGCGCAAGAAACGCGCCTTCTTCTGTATGAAAGACGTGCTCAGCGCTGTGCAACTGGAGGCTAGAAGCGCGTTGGAGCTTGACACTGTGAGAAGAACAGCGCGGCAGTGCAGACTCATGCGCTCGCCTGCGCTAAACGACCCAGTGCTCTATAGTTCGTGCATCCACGTGTTCTTCCCAATGGGAACCGAGAAAGATCAGAATGGGAGTACGAGGAGGGCCTATCATTGTCTCAATAACACAGTGCACAGTCTGCTCTTTGGACTGCGCCATTTCTGCCACGAAGCGAGCCAATCGCCGTTTTGCAGGCGCATTGCGCTCCAGGAAAACTTTCTCTGGCTCGACCAGGAGCAGCTCCATACAAATCAAGATGGCGAGTTAGAAGCGACAACAGAGAATGACTCAAAGCGCGACCAGGTGCGTCAAGAGTCCTGGGCGGTGGTCGTTTTCACGTACAATGCGCTCTTTAGCTCACCAGTAGCGGTGTCGGAGCTGAAGAAAGTGCTGTCGTGTGCAGAGCAAAAGAGGAAACAAGTGCTGCATATTCAGCTAGAGACACCTCTCGCGAGTCTTGACGCTTTCAAGAGCTCAGTTAACGAAGGAGGAGGTTCCGTCAAGCAGGGGGCACCTCCAGTGGAGAAGCAGTACCTGCTCTACAAGCAGAACCTCACGTATTTCCAAGTCGCTCTCGCGCGAATCATGACAACAACTACGTCAGCAACAACAACGAATGGCCAGAGTGACTCGCTGGCATTTGCTCCATTGCAGCGTGAATGTGCGCGATGCTTAGCGAATGCAGATGGTGGCCTGCCGTGTATACCTTGCTGCTGGCCGACGATTTCGCGATCAACCCATAGCATACCATCCGGTCATTTTGAAAAGCGACAAGGAAAGCCGATGGATCAGAGCCATGACGCGTTTCTTGCGATGGTGAGCTCAATGGGGCAATGGGTCGATGCGCTTGCGTTGTCCGCAACGACTCACGCGGCTGTGCGTAGCCACAACATCGATCCGAAGAGCTCGTCGTCATTGTTTCTCAAGCTCGAGGGCTTTTGGAACGAGGAGTTAAAAACCCACGAGATGCTGTGGGAAGAGGGCTTTTCACGCCGCAAAGGAGAAATCCACCGGCAGCTTGCGAAATTATCAAAAGTGAACGAAGAAGAGGCGAATGAGCTGGTCCAGCTGCGCTTTACGCTCATGAAGCGCAAGCAGGTGCTCATTTCGGCCTGCTCTGAGCGGTTCCAGAGTTTCCAGGAAGAGCTCAAGCTGCTCAAGACACTCGCAGGGCTGAAAATGAGACAGGAGCAGAGCGAATGTGCGCTACAGACCAGGGAACTCGCCCTAATGGTGGAGCAAGAAGTGGTTCAGGCCCTGAGCGAAGCGGAGCAGTTGATGGCCACTTTGAACAAACTGGAGGAAGACGAAGACACCACCTCTGAAGTGAAACTGCTGGAGGTTAAAGAAGCTTACCATGAGGCTTTGAAGCGCAGCGTTCAGAAAATCCTCGAGCTGGGCAAGCAGCGCGTAGACAATCAGCTTCGAGTGATCACAAAGAGCTACGCCACCCAGCAGGAGCATGACGAGATGGAGCAGCTCGCGTTTCAGTCCGACTTCGAACAGGTACAAGTTTTCTACAGTCATGATCTTGGCTTTATGTTCTGACAAATTCACATTGCCCTATTTTAGAGCGAGATTAAGCGCGCGGACATAATTTTCAGCCAGGGAATCGACATTGTGAGTCGGCTTATAGTGGAGAGAAAGCAGGAAATCGTCGACGAAGCGAGAGCGTTCGTGCAAGTTTCGCGCTTGGAGCAGCGCAAATTCTCCGCTGTTGTGGGCGGGAGAGACTTGGACGAACTCCGCAAACACGCGCGCGATGTGGACGAGCAGAGCTTGTTTCGGGTCTCCGTGCTCTTTGACAAGCTGCTGAGTGAGCTTATGGCTGATACGGTACAGAGCACACGTTAATAGTTGGGAGCACTGATTTGGCTCTGCTGTTGCATTTTAACTGAGCGTGTTGTTGTATTTGCAATCGAATCCCATACAGGCAAACGGTTTCCGAGTCAAAGTCAAGCACGCTCTACAGGTCTTTGAATCGTTCTACACGCCAGCACCGTCCTCCACAGAGCAACATCCAACAGCAGCCAAAAGCGCTGAGCGTTTACCTGTGAGCGTCCCATCAGACATCCTCAAGCTCAAAGAGTTTTGCTCTTTGAACCTGGAAAACCCACATGAAACCTGGGGATCACTCCAGCGAATGACGCTCATCGCAGCGAACGAGCTCCTGAACGTCCGCGACGCAAAGTTGCTTTTGTGCGACTTCAAAACGAACTTTCAGGACGAATTCGTTGGCAGCCAACTAGAGAAGTCACGAAAATACACTCAAAGCTACTTGGAACACCTCACGAAGTTGCTCGCACAGGTCAAAGATGAAAAAGACCAGAGTCTCCAGCGACGCCTGCAGAGCAAAAGAGCGCTTCGAACCACGATCGAAGATCGTGAGCAGTGCAAACAGCGAACGCTGGCACTGCAGTCGAAACTCACGGACGCGAAGGCGAGAAACAGGTATTTGCTGCAGATCCTCCAACAATGTCGCGGTTCCTACGAGAAAGCGCTCGAAATGAGCGACAGACTGCAAAATTTCAAGATGGATCCGCTTTTCAAGAGCTGGTTCGCAGTCGGGGAGTTCCACACATCGTCAATCGCCGACTGGTTCGACTTGCGCGCGAATTGCGCTGAGGACGTCGCGAACTTGGAGAAGGAGATGCAGATGCTCGAGCGCCAGCTGGAGCGATTGAACGACTCGGTCGAGCAGAAGCGGCTCCAGTGGATGAAGGAGAGCATCACGGACGTTGAGATCTGCGAGCGCGCGGAGCAGCTTCAGGATTTGGTGCACCACGCAGTGGACGAGGTCGTGGAGACCGAAGAAGCACGCGTCTTCCACTCGCTCTCATACTTTGATTTACGCCACAAATGGCTCGACAACGAGAGATTGAGGATCTTGCACGACGGCGAAACGAATAACAAGGACGACAGCATGGTGAACCAGAACCTGGTGCAGCTCTCGATTGCGCGGCTCGACTCGATCAAACAAGAGAAACGCTTTGACGCGCTTGTGCGGAAATTGCGCGTTTATGAGCGGATCCAGAAACAGGAAACGGAGAAACAACAGGTGTGCTTAGGTTGGTTGCTTGGTTGCGTTTGAAGTAGTAGTCTGGAAAAGGCTAATGTGTGTGCTTGTGTATATTGTGTATTTTGCAGATGGTGTCGGACGAAATCTATCGGCATCGAGCTCTGAGTGACCGCCTGTTACAACGCGTTCGCTTTGTGACGCAGCAAGTGGAGCAAGTCCACGCAGTGACGTTGAAAGCAAGAGAGAAACCTGCTACAGCGAGTACTTCCAATGCGATCCTGGTTCCAAAGAGAGACACTGGTGGTGACTCTTCACAGCTTGTAGCTGCGCGGCAAGAGCTCGAAGCACTAATGATCTCTGCGAGCAAGGATCATTTGGTCACAGAGGCGCATTTGTGCCAGCTCTGCTGGCGGTTGCAAGAACAAATTGCTACGAGCCACCGCATCGACACGGTGATCCAAAGGCTCACCGGCGAGATCCAGGTCGCGGAGAAGTACCTGGGGATCCTGAAAGCTACCGACAGCGCGCTCTACCACCAAGGCATCTCCGGTGATGGTGACAACGACACTTCTTCAGAGGCAACAATGTCTTATGGAGAGCGCATTCGATCGCACCTGCCGTTTGTGTTGCGCGTGTTTGAGTACTATACGCGCCAGAGGTGGTCCACACAGGCGCTCGAGCGCACAACGTCGATCAATGCGATGCTCCGGTCGTGTAAAGATCGCCTCGCGTTTCTCAATGGTGGGAGCAACAACCAAAGTCGCAACAGTGGAGCAAACGACTCAGACTTTGATGGGAATGACGCGTTGGATGAAGAAGCGGAAGAGCGACTGCGCGAATCACTAGAGACTGAGGAGACAAACGCTGAGCTTGAGCTGCTGCTCAACCGCTTCGAGTGCCGCATTGCAGAGCACACCAGCGAGGCGCTCTGGGACAAACTCGACGCTTTCGCAAATAATAACAGCAACAGTGACAGCAACGGAGAGCTCCAGGTCACGAACTCTGTGGTGTCGATCGAAAAACTCAGATCGTGGCTCTTCTCAACCGAGTTGTGTCTTGCCCAAAAGTCCAAAGCGCTCGAGTTGCTGCGCAAAGTCACGACGGACGCAGACGCACGCGATGTCGGTGGGAACATCGCTGAGGTGGTCTACGGCGCGAATCTCGATGGCAACGAGATCAAGCAGGTCTACCTGACAGCACGAGCCAAGCACGTAATTGACGAGCAGTGGCGCGTCACGTGTCTCGTCGTGCTCTTCTTTGCGCGGCTCTTCCGGCGTGCGGCGCTCCAGAAAGCCGCCAAGCGACGGAAACTGGAGGCTGCCGCGCTCACGTCCAAGGTACTAGCTGAGCAAAAAGAGCACTCCGCATTTGCCCATGCTGTTAGAAGTTTATCGCTTTCTGGTGGAGGTGACCAGCCTCGTGTCAGTGACAGTATCGACTGGAGCACGCTGGTTCAGTTGCTCAAGCGAAGAACGAACAGTGGGAAAGCGAAGAAGGGGCTGAAAAACTGCATCAGACATCTGCAGTTGGAGCACCAGGAGCGTGGGCTTGCGAATGTGTTGGCGCGGGTTTATGACGGACTGGTCCTGGTACGTTCCTGATACTTTCGCGTGAGAGACTACTTCTGGATATCCACAGCCCTCCTCATTACCGAACCCTGTTTTTATCATGCTGGTCTTAGGCGCGACCGCTTCATCACGCACTCGATGGGCTCTATGATTTAAACCACGAGGTGCAAGCCCTGGAGCTTCACTTGGAGCACGTGCGCGCGGAGTTCGAGCACCAGCCACCAAAGCCCAGCGGACTGGAGCTCGTATCTGCAGAGAACAACGCGATCAAAGTAAGTCAGTGCTAGAGAGCGAGAAGCTCATTGTGGTTTGGTCGTAATACTCTTGGTAAGGCTTACTAATGGCGCCTTTAATACTTTGCTGTGTGGACAGATCAAGTGGACTCCGCTCCGAAATGACATGGATTTGCTGTACGCGGCAGAGATTCAGCTCTGGAAGATCTCCTCGAGCAAGCCAAAGCAGTTTGAAGACACTTTGAAGCAAACCAAAGTTAAGGATCCCCACAATGTCGAGGCCCTCAGCAACTTTCACGAAGAAAGTGGTGGCGGCCAGTGCTGGAATCTCTTTGTGAGTGACTCGAAGCAGAGCCACACGTTCTTCAACCTGCAGAGCGGCGAGATGTACTGCGTGCGCGTGCGCAGCGGCTGCAGCAAAAGCAAGTGGGGGAAGGCGTCGCATCCGCTGTTTGTCAAGCTCCAGCGCAAGAAGCAAGGACGACAAGCGAAGGACGAACGCTGTGTGAAGGGAGCTGAGAGTTGCAAACGCATTCCTCCAATCGTGTCCCTGACAGGATAGATGCAATGTAACAGTGCACACGCATGCACAAATGCTCACCTTTGGCCCCTTCTTGCTTTCACACCTCCCGTCTTATTAAGTGCCTGATCTGGAATTGACGCGTTGAAGTTCAATGATTGCGACACTTTGTCAATATAAAAAACTGGAGTCTGTTTTCATTGGACAAGAAGTGCAATTATCGTGCCTGTTGCTGCGGCTCCCGTCGCTGCAGAGCACGGATGGGATCTTTGTTGTCTGGTGGCCCCAGCGAACGTGAATAGTGAGCACACTTCGGGTTGGGCTTTGGAGTATGATAAAAAGTTAAGCCAGTCATTCAGCGCCTCCTGCTCACATCTTCCACTTTTGAGCGAAGCTGAGCGATGGACAGACGACAGTTCGTGAAAAAAACGGCAAGCACGCACGTGTTGATGAAGCTTTACAAGAACAATTTGATACACACCGTGTCTGAAAATGATGAAAGGGTTTTGGAGTTTGAAATCCAGCTGTCTGTGTATCAACTGCACAGCAAACTAATTTTTCAGTTTTGTCAATAAAAACGTAAACATCTAGCTGGGATTTTAAGCAATCAGACACTGTGTTCAGTGCACTTGCGCACAGCTTCCCATCCCCTGTTAAAAGCATTCGGTTTCCCAAACCAAATCCAAGCGCGCTTCTGATTGGTCGTTCGTTAAATTCCAGCCAATCAAATTGCGCCACTCATCAATTTTGGGCTCTCCCAAACTCTTAAATTCGGTTCTTCACGTTGAAGTTGCACCACTGCGCCCCCATCCGCGATCTTTATTTCATATGAGTTTCACTGTGGGAAATTAGGACGGCGTCGCCTTTTGCTGTCTCGAGAGCTCTCATTCTCGAAGTTTCCAGGTCGCGCACAAGTCCCAACAAGAGCCTCAAAGCCCAACAAGAGCCAAGTCAATCCCGACCACAATGAGCGCCTCCGTTGACAGCCATGGTACGAATTAGCTGCAGTTGTGCGTGGAGCTACATGGTTTGTTGGATGTATTGCTAATTCCCTCTGGCACTGTTTACTTGCGACTTGCTGTCCTTGCAGACACTGCCAACTCCAAGCCGAGCCAGACCGAGTGCCTCGAGCTCTTCCGCGCGCTCAAGAACAAGGACGAGCTAACGCACTCATGCCGCGAGATCATGGAGATGCTGACTGCGAACGACAAGGGCGTGCTCGAGAACCACTCGCTCAACACGCGCGGGGGAAACCGCACGCGCGGCGGCATCAGCCACGCCGCGCTCCAGCGCCGCTTCACGGGCAAGATGTCGGGCACGCACCTCAACACCCACTGAGCCAGGCAAGTGTGTGATGTCTGTGAGTGACGTGTGTTCGATATCTATATGAAATGAAGACGGGACGGCAACCAGGCGACGTTTGCATCGACCGAAAGCGCTATCGTCCGTGCATGTGTGAGCCAAGGGGAAGAAGAAAGGAAAAAACCAGAGCAAGATGTATCAAGCCGGTGCGGTGTGTAAGTGAAAGTCCAGTGATCCAAGGAAGGAAGGAAGGAGACCAATTGTAAAAGATTAAGGAGGTTTAGTGATGACAAAGTATGCATGCACTTTGGAAAGCTAAACGTATACAATAAAGCAAACAACCACTCCTTCCTCCATTTGTCTGTCACCAACAATGACTGAAAGTATCTTTGGATCCCACAGTCAGAGGCGGAAGCACCAATGGTGCACTCACTCCAACCGTTAACCCCAAACTACAGACGAGTGCAACCAAAGGTGTTCAGAATCGGACACAGCTCCTGGTGGTGATGACGAAGAAGAGAACCGCGCCACGTCTGCTTCTTTTCATGCTGATGCTTCTGCTGGTGGTGCCCGCCACCACTAGCGCATCTCGCGAAGACCCGTACAAGGTGCGGGTGTATCTCACAAGGCCTCCGAGCGCGAGATCAAGCGCGCGTACCGCCGGTTGATGCTCAAGTGGCACCCGAACAAGGTGAGTGCGCCTAGTGGCAGCTGATGAAAGATGCTCGTTGTCCAATGTGAACGCTGTGGTATGACCTACGCATATGGTTGTCGTAGAACCCGGCAATCCAAAGGCTAAAGTCAAGTTTCGGCGCATCAACACAGCGTACGTCCTCCTCATGGAGGAAGCAGAGCAGGCGCACCATCAGCGCTCGGTCGCGCTACGGGAACACACGGCGCTCCATCGACATAAATTGATATTGACGTCAGCGCCAATTGAGCTTTGTTGTTACTATATGATTGCGTTGTTCAGAATTCAAGCACGTCAACTTCATCGAGGTGTTTTGGAATTAAAGATTCTCGTCAAACATGCCTAGCTGCTTGCTGAACTCAAGCTCGCCCGCGGCGTTCTTGACACGCAGCTGGATCTTGTTCTCGGTCTCGGTCGCGCGTCCGCGCAGGCGCTTCTCGAGCGTCCGCGCAGGCGCTTCTCGAGCTCGACGATCGACGGAGGCGGCGGATGAAAAGGTACTTGGCCTTGATGTCTGACTTCTTCACTTATCTGGACATTGCAGATCGTGTCTAAGAGAGATCTATTTTTCCTGACAAACATAATTCCTTCCGTCTGTTCTACCTGTCTGAAAGTGGTAAAATACCGCCCGACGTCTCCCAGGCGGGCGACATTATCAAACATCTTGGACCCACTATGCAATCGAACATGTCAAAATGCCGGTTCGTGTCGCCGAACAATAGCAGATACCGGTAATTGTGACACTACCACAAAATTACCGCCTTTGACCAATCAGTAATTGCACCATTTTAGACGAGTCATATTTTTTGTAAATCCACGGATTTACCATTTTTACGGTGTTTTGTCATTTAAGCTCGGAATAAACTGTCAACTTTCCATTCTCTGTCATATTCGGTAGCATTGTCAAAAAAATGAGGCGTTCAAGCCCCGTTCCTGTTAAAAATGGTGTGCGTTCAGTGGGTTATTGGGTGCCAAATCGGTTAATTTAATAAAAGCGCGCTGGCTCAGTTGGACGATATGAAATCGCCTTACTTTATCCCAGTGAAAAAGATAAGGTGGCAACCAGTTGCTGGTGCCAATCATCACACTCGAGCAAAAGAGCAACAAACAATCGTCCCAGCAGAAAAATGGAGCTGCTCGTGCGCCGCGCCTCGGGCATCGGAGCTGCCGGCGCCGCGCTCAAGCTGAACCAGGGCCCCACTGCGTCGCTCCAGGTCGCGTTCTACCGCTCGAAGAAGAGCCGGAGCAAGGACGAAGCTCGCAGTGAAGCGTCAGGAAAGGGTCTGCGTGATGACAAGCCACGCAAGCAGCCGCACCAACGCAGCCACCAGCAGCAGCGTCAGCACCAGCAGCCGAAGCCGTTCTTCCAAGACCAAGAAGAGCAACACGTGCCAGAGCCTCCACGCGACCTGGAGAAAGAATGGGACTCCATGCGCGCGAGAACGATGATCGTGCCGCCGCCAATCCTGCCAGCAGCCACGAAGCGCGAGATCCAGAACAAGATGCGCATGCGACGACTCGGCTTGCTCCATGACGACGAAGAGAACGAAGAGAGCGGATATGATTATGAGGCGGCGCGCAGCCAGGCGCATGCACAGCGGCAGCGACAACAGCGTGGAGACTCGGCTGGTTTCCCAAAGCAGCACCCGCTGCACTTGCGCAAGAACGATAATGGCGACGACGCGTTCGAGGACAACCGCAAGCAGCCCGGACGCCGCGCTGTCCCGGAGCGACTCAAACAGTTCACAAATATGCAGAGCGCGCCTGATGATGTGGTCGAGCGCGAGTTTCTGATCCCAGACGAGCCTGAGAACCCCAAGGCGCTTGACATCGCGGTGATCGGGCGACCAAATGCCGGCAAGTCGTCGATCATGAACCGCTTGCTGAACGTGACGGTCTCGGCTGTTTCCGCAAAGTACAACACGACGCGAGATCGCGTGCTCGGCATCCTGACCGAGAAGGACAGCCAGATCACCTTCTACGACACACCTGGCATCATCAAACCAAAGTACGTTCTAGACGCTGTCACTGCTGGTGCGGATGGCACGGATGGACTTTGTATCTGACTACTAGCCTTGTTCTGACTACAGAGAGAGCCACCAGTATGTGCGATCGCTCGTGACGACTGCCGCGGAAACCGTGGAGAGCGTCGACATGTCGATGCTCATCGTCGACGCAGTCAAGCGGCTCGACGAGCCAGCGATGGACGCGCTCGAGAAGATCATCACAACGTCTGCGCAAGTGTCGTCTCCGATCATGCTGGTGATGAACAAGTACGATTTGGTTGGAGAGCGCGAAGAGAAGAACCTGGAGCTCAAGATCAAGGACCTGTCGCAGATGATCGAAGAGATCTATAAGAACCACTACGACCGCGACGAGTCGTCGATTGAGCTCAACCCTCTCGCGTACATCAACGAGCAAACTTTCAAGGTGTCTGCTGCGAAGGGAACTGGCATGCATCGCCTCAAGAAGACGCTCCTGTCGTACGCGGTTGACAGACCATGGTGAGTGGCTGTCAGAGGCAGCATCCTGATGTATGTCGGAATCACTAATAGTTCAATTCTTTGTGTTTGCAGGAGCTACCACTCGTCGATGAAGTCGGACCAGTCCGATCTGGACCTCGTCACGGAGATCATCCGTGAGAAGCTCTTCCGCCGCTTCAACAAGGAGCTCCCGTACTCGTTTGAGCAAGAGAATGTGTACGTTTTTGCATTGGAGGTGCTCAAATTGATTTGTTGCTGGATTCCGACCATTTTCTGACGCTATTCGACCTGGACTCTTGTTTTCTTGTCTGAATAAACTACAGTGGCTGGACCAAGTTCAAGGATAACAGCGTCCGAATTGACCAAGACATTTTTGTACGACTACTTGTATTATCACATAGCAAACCGGTGCTATTGATCTGACACAACGTGTGTGTTGTGTGGTGTATATGACTCTCGATAGGTCCCTGCTGCGCGCATTCGCAAAATGGTGGTGGGTCAAAATGGCGACTCGATCCGCTCTGTCGGTGTCGCGGCTCGCGAGGAGATCGAACTTCTTTTGAAGCGTCCAGTGCATCTGTACCTGAACGTCCGCGTCCGCTAATCTGGCAAGCATCGCTGATGATGGTGGCTCGCATACATGCAAGAGAGCAGAATATGCACGAGCACCGTTCGGCTAGCTAGCTAGCTAGCTGCACTAGCAATACCAACCATAGATAACTAAATGCAAAAGCATGTGAGCTTTTGACAACAGCAACTCGATGCTTCCAACATGGGTCCACTTTGTAAAGAAATGTTTTTTTATCAGGAAAGTACTTTTGTGCTGGAAAAATATATTTTGGGTGCTGGGTGTTCCAGAACAACAGCCAAACGAAAAGGTCACTTTCCATTTTTCCAGGTCGGACCAGAAGTAGAGAGACGAGAGATGGAGCAGCTGCACCACGGCAACGCGCTCTTTGTGGACGAGGCGTACGCAGAGGCTGTCGACGCGTACTCGTGTGCACTGCATACGCTCTCACAGCAAGACGCCAGCAGCAGCAGGACGGCGGCTGCGGACGTCCACACGAAGCGAGCAGCCGCGTATCTAAAGCTGAACAAGCTCAGCGACGCGGTTGCCGATGCGGAAAAGGCGATCCAGATCGACAGCGCGCTGGAGATGGCGCATTTGCGCAAAGGGTGGGTGTAGTGTTGTTGAATTGACGCTGAGCGTGCAGTGCTGATTGCATTGTTGTGGATGTGATGTTGTTATGCAGGATTGCGCACTTTGAGTTGGAGCAGTACAGCGATGCGAAAAGGGCGTTTGTGCAGGGAAAGAGTGTTGTGACGAAAGGCAACAACGCGCTGGAGAAGCGCTTCCAGACGTGGATCCGCAAGTGCGACGCGGAAATGGACAGTACGTATTGTCGATTTGTGCGGAGTTAGTTGCGGTTGATGTTTGGGCAAATGGGTATGCGCAGCGTATCTTACTGAATGATGCCTTCTCATTTTCTCGCAGGTGACGACGAAGAGCTATCTCTTGACAACAACACCTCACCACCAGCGCCAGTCGCAAAGCAAAGCATAGTGGCGCCTTTGCCACCGCAGCCTGTGGCTATTCGCCACGAGTGGTACCAGTCGGGCACCCACGTGTCGGTCTCGATCCTTCAGAAGAAACTTGCGCACGACGATGTGATCGTGACGATTGAGCCGATGAAGGTGTGTATGCGTCCCGCTGACCTATGACTGCTGTGTTCATATGTGCATGTTGAATCTAACAGTTTGCGTTTAAACTATTCTGCAGCTTCACGTGCAAGTCAAGGTCAATGGTGAGCTGGTGGATGCGTACAGCAAGCGCCTCTTTGACGACGTGGTGACCGACGAGTCGTCGTGGAAAGTGCTGAGTACAAAAGTGGAGATCAAGCTCAAGAAGAAAGTAGTCGGCGCTCACTGGGACCAGCTGGAAGAAGCAGTTTTCCAAAGCGGCTCGAAAATCGTGACGGGACCGGCGGCTGTCTTTGAAGAGAAGCAGGACGCGCTCGCTCGCCCGTACGCCAGCAAGCGCGACTGGAACCGCATCGAGAAATCGATCGGCGAGGAGATTGCACTCGAGAAGCCCGAGGGCGAAGAGGCGATGCAGCGGCTCTTCCGCGATATTTATGCCAAGGCCGACGAGAACACGCGCCGCGCGATGAACAAGTCGTTTGTGAGTTGCTTTGTTTGGGCATTGAGGGGACTGAGCTCAATGCGAGTGGTCGCAAAACTAACCGATTTGTCTTTGTGATGTGCTTGTTTGTGTGAATCGCAGCAAACGTCGGGCGGCACAGTGCTCTCGACGAACTGGAGCGAAGTGAAGGCGAAGGACTACGAGAATGAGCGTGTCGCCCCCGAAGGCATGGAGTGGAAGAAGGAGTGATCGATTTCGATGTGAATGTCGCGACCCTCTAAATTTATAAATGTATTAAAAAACAAGTTTGTATATTTACGTCAAAATCGGTATTTAAGGCCTATTTAAATTTGTTGGTATGATTTATGGTTTTAAAATATTCCCGTATTTAGAATGTTTTTTCTATTTTTCAAAAGCCCGTGATAGACGTTCATCGCTTTTGAAGGGTATAAACTTTCTCTTGTACAACTGCAATTTCTCAAACCTCCAACAATTTATGCATTTTTTGTGAAACCTCCGAGAATATATAGTGTTGCGCGAATGTTCACAGATTTTAATACAAAGTGAAGTCAAAAAGCAGTTTGGAACCGCAATGATTTTCCCACACTGAGGGTAGGGTTCGTTTTCTGATTTTTTTAAAAGCTCAAATCCGTTTTTAACCAATCACGTAAATAGGGATAAAATAGGACATAGGAACATTCAGGACAGGTTGAAGTGGAGTCAAGTGGCTGCACC
>JAASGK010000190.1:0-35169 GCA_023334195.1 Globisporangium emineosum
CAAATCGAGCTGCGATTTCACCACGAGAGTGTTCTAATGACGTTCTCTAACATACTAAAAAAGCTCGTCCGCAAACACAAAACTCGAAAAAAAATCCACATAATTTAATTTTTTTTTGCTGTCCTTAACTTTTTGACGTGCACTGTACGTTATTTGACCCGATATTTAACATGTTATAAAATAATTCATCGGAGATCTTGATGTAAATACTTTGTGGTCATCAGTCCACAGACAATAAACGCCTGCAGCACCATAGTGAAATCAACATGTTTGCATACATCCCCACCCCTTGTGATCTGATTGGTTGAAGCTCGTATAAAATACCTTTGTAACCAATCAAATCCTCTTACTTATTTACGGTCCTTTTTGCAAAATAATTGAAAAATACAGCTACTCACGGAATTTACTCCTGTTTTTATCCATTAAAACGGTGGTTGCTCCTTCAGGGTTTGATGTGCTCACCACAGGGCGAGCAGTGGCAAGCGTAACTCTTGACGCCGCCATCAGTGTCTGGACGCTTGAACAATTGCGACAGTGTCTCGCCAGGTGCAGCCTGGTACCTCCGGTTGTGACACCACGTGACGAGCCTTTGGGCTGCGCTTCGTTGTTGTACACTTGGACTTAGGCTTCCACTCCTCGGACGAGCTTTCGGACGAGCTGCTTAACTCAGATATAGAATCACCACCGACCAAATCGACAACCTCAGGACTTCCCCCGCCGCGGTCCACCAACTCGCGCTCAGGCGCTGACTCGGCCCCCACCACCTCCACTCGATCATCTTCGACTGCACCTTCGTCTTCATCTCCCGGCTCGGACTCGTCGCGGTCCGAGTCGACCTCCAGAGTCTCGGCCTCCAATTCCCCTAACGACTCTTCAGCAACTCCACGCTCCTCTTCCGCCTCTTCACCTGGATCACCACGCGCTGTCTCAACCTCCGACTCCTTCCCGTGCTTCCCAGCCGCAGCATTCACCAACTCCGACACGACAGCGACTGTGCTCACCAGCTCCAACTCTGAAGAACTCGGCACACTATCACCGCTCGGGCCGTCGAACTCCATCTCGTCATCATCCTGCAACAACGAATCCAGCGAAGCACTTCCACTCACGACCACCAGCTCAGCATCCACATCATCTGCGCGACACTCAACGAGGAGCAAGGGCCTCCATGAACACCACAAGCCACAGGAAGAGGTACACTCGCATCAGCAGGAGAGCCGGCTTCCGTCGCGGCGGACGTCACCACACACCTGGACTTCGAGGTCTTGGACTTGGAACGACGCTTGGACATCTGGGCTGACTTGGACTTGACTTGGGCACTTCGAGGAAAATTGAAGAATGAGCTATGAGCTTCCATGAACCCGGTCGGCTATCCTATGACGGAATAGTAAACCACCCGTTGTGTGTTGTTCTGTGAATATCACGGAATAGACAATCGGTAGGCGTGTACATACAACCACTTCACTGACATCCAGCTCAACCCACGCCCACAGGTAATACGCACCCAATGCCACATCAGTCACCCCCCCCCGACGGAGATCTACGCCACACATTGGACAACCAGTCCACGGTCCGTGACCAACCATTTTTCTTCATGGATATCCTCATAAGTCAGGACCGATCCTAGATCAGCCCTAGATTAGTGTAGGAGACCTTACTTCTATCCTTTTTCTATTTAAAAGTGTAATGAAAATTATTAAACCATCAGTGTCTGGGGTAGAGAAATGCGGGTGTTCTTGGATGTACCACCTCGGAGGGGGTTTTACCCCATCTTTGGCCATGGGCGTCTTGAGTTAACTTTCTTGATGAATCCACTGCAAAATGGGCAAAGTGGGCCAAAATGGGCTTTTGGGCTTTTACAGTGGGTCTTGAGTCCACTTTGCACTGCAGCTCATTTAACTAACGAGCGGCTTGATCTCTCTCCCCACAGTGTTCCGCATGAACGCCACCCACGATCACCGAGCCCACCGCGCAGATCCCTCCTATGTAAAAACCGCAACGCCTTGAGTGATTCATCATCGAAGTGCCTTCCTGGATCCTTGGAAGCGGGAATGACGCATCCTCGGTTCCGAGGCGCGCTGGACGAGATACAGACTGAAGCAATTGGAATTGGCTGGAGTCAGCCCAAGTTGCCGCCTTGTGGTCAGATGGCGACTTGTGGGTGGAGGTTCACTCCGTTCATCTTCAGGCGGTCGCTTGCGCGCTTGAAAGTGAGCTCCGATTCAGATCCCGCTTTTATGTGTCATGAAAATACTAACTGCGTATACAGTATACACTACCAAATGTTATAAATATTAAACTGACTACTTTGAGCCAACCTCTATTGAATTACCCTTTATAAATATATGTATTGTTTAAGTTAATTTTCTAAATTGGAAAATCCAGATTTAGAATTTTTAAGAACGAATGATCATTCGTTCTTAAAAAATCATATCATTGTTCGGATCATGATCCATTTTGCCTGGAAACAAACAGGAACAGAGCAAGCAACCCGGAAGAGCAACAACCATGTCGGCGAGCATGCTGCGGCAGATGCTGGAGGACGCGGGCGCGCACCTCAAGGAGCAGAAGTACCAACAGGCGCTGGACTCCAGCCGCCGCGTCACGCAGTTCGACCCCAACAACTTCCAGGCCTTCGTGTGCGTCGGGCTCGCCAGCTTCCACCTCCAGCAGGTTCGTTCGTCCGTTTGATTGCCATTGTTCACTCCAGCGATCTCGCGTGGTCGGCTGTGCGCTTGCTATCATGGCGCTTACCTTACTCTAACGATGTCCGTGTTCCATGTGATGGTAGTGGGAGGATTGTGAGGAGGCGTATCGCCGCGCTGCGGGGCTCAAGCCGGATTTGCCACTCGCGTGGAAGGTGAGAGCAGCATGTGATTGGTTTGGAAGGAGCGCAAGTGGTGGCTAATGCGACGTGTATATGCTGTATGATGTGCTTGCTCTTATGTGTCGGCGCTTTGTGTAGAGCCTCGTGGATCTGTTTGAGGAGCGCAAGCAGCCGCAGAAGAAGCTCGAGCCGCTGGAAAAGCTCGTCGCCATTCTCCAAAAGTGCGTGTGCAAGCCCTCGTGAACGATGGCGCGTTGACTCATGTGAATAACGCGAATGTATGTCCTGTGTAGAATGGAGAAGGTGAAAGCGTGTCAGAAGTGGATCGCCGACGTCGCGACGACCGCGCTTGAGCTGCGAATGTACCCAAAGGTACGACATACTGCAAAAAAGCTATTGCTACTACCATAGGAGACGAAGAAGACTGATGTTATCGCATACGAATGTGTGTTCAGGCGTTCGACGCGTGGTACTCGCTCCTGGTCGCACACAGTGGCGAGGCGCGTGAGATCTGTCTCGACGTGGCCCCAAACGACGAGCTACCTTCGAAAATTGCCATTTGGCTCGATCTCGTCGACGTGCTCCAGGTACAATACGTTCAACTGTCTGGTTTTTAAAAAAGGGCGCAGTGACTGACACACAGTGTGTGTATGCGTTCCTCGTTAAATTCAATGTAGCGGCCAAACTTCAGCTTGTCAGATTGCGCGACCTCTGTCTCGCAGAGCGAGATCGCCGCGCAATTCTTCCACGCGGCGTCCAACTGGGCGAGCGACACCAAAGCAGCACAAGATGTGGACTCGGTCACGTCCAAACTGGATGTCTCTATTGCGTTCTTCATGCGCGTGTCGCTGGATGAGCTCAAGGCCGTGAAGGCGACGAGCGCCAAGAAGAAACAGGAGGCGCTGCGCAAACTGGACGCGCAGACGGTTGCGATTATCTCGTGGCTGCCGAGCGCGAAGATCCCAGTAGAGTACTTGCTGCTGCGCTCCGAGGACCAAGATAGTCGTACGTGCTGAGGATATGAGAGCAGACGTCGATTGCTATTGTGTGAGAGCGATTGGTGATTTGCTCACTGTGCGGGTTTTGTTTTGTGCTGACATAGCGATTGGTATGGAGAGAGCCTTGCAACTCGCTGCTAAGCTGGAGACCGTGCACCCCAAGAGTCCAATGATCCAGATTTTCAAAGGGCTACGATTTCTCGAAGCGAACGAGGCTGAGCAGGTAAATAATGAAGCAAACTATTAAGGTGAAGGTTTGTCTTCTTGTTTCCTAACCAGCTCTAAACGGTATATGTTCTTAGGCACGAGACAGCATTCTTGATGCGCTCGCCTACTGCGCGTCGTCGTCTTTCTACGAAAGCGCGCTCTGCATCCGCGCGCAGGTAGAACTCGCAGCGCTCGCGCTCTCCACTCGCGACGTCGAAGGCTGTCTCAGTCGCCTGGCGAAAGTGAAAAGCTTGCTCGCTGAGAAAGCGCAGGTCTTTGGCTGTGCGCCGCCCAACCCACTCGTGTATGTAGCTTTTATGAGTTTATTGTCTATCCTGTCGTAGGGCTTTTGTGGAAATTGCGTATGACTGAATAATGTTGTATTTTGTATTCCAGCTACTCGGAAGCGAAAGCCCAGCTGATGGAAGCCACCGCACACGAGTACTCTGGAGAGTGCGACCAAGCGCTCGCGACGTACCAGGCTCTGGTCAGCAACGGTGACAACGACGCGTTGACGGCGTTCCAGGCGACAGTTCGTCTCTCTGAGCTCCTACTTTCGAGGTACAAGTTTGCCGAGACACGTGACGCCCTGGACGCGCTCGCTTCCCAAGTTTGTGGTACCCTGAACGACGACGATGAAGCGGTCATCTCCAGTATCCGCGGATGGGTTCTTTTCAAGCTCGGTGCAGTCGACGAAGGAAGAGTGCTTCTGGAAGGTGGGATCCCAAAGATCGCTGTTCAAATCGAGAAAGCGCGGGCGCTCAAGCGACTCGCGATCGTGTACTGGCACCTCGATGGCGCGTTCCGTCGTGAGAAAGCGTTCTGCTTTGGGCTCTTGCTGCAGGCTGCGAAGCTAATGCCGTCCGACAGCGAGATCTTTGGCTGGCTCGGCAAATGGTATCAGGAGATCGCAAACGACGTCCTTCGCGCCGAGAAGTGCTTCTTGAAGGCGCTTTCGCTTTCCTCCGACAACGACATTGCAGGCGTGGCGCTCAGCGATCTCTATGAGCAGCAGCAGAAGCGCGCTTTGAACGTGAAGCTCTGGGAAGACATGACGCAAGAACCGGTCTCTGCGCCGACGTGGGCATTGTTACGCCTCGCGCAGCACTTGGTCGACAATGACGACGAGCAGGCAGTGGGCAAGCTGCACTTGGTGCTGCGAAACGATCCGTTCAACGCACGCTGCTGGGTCATGTTGGGTCACGTGTACCGCCATTTCGGGAAGCTCGTGTCGGCGCAAAAGTCGTACCTGAAAGCCGTGGAGCTGGGCGAGACAAGCTGGTGCGTCATGTGTGAGCTGGCTCGCATCGAAGGCGCGTTGCTGCTCTTTGACGAAGCGTTTGAGCACATTGAGCCGTTCGTTAGCAGTGTATCATCGTCACCATCCGACCAACAAGCCTCCGTGGTGTCGATGCTGTACGCGGAGCTCCTGTTCAAGCAAGCCAAGTACCTGTGCGCGGAAGGGTTGTACGGCCGCGCGTCTGCGAATCTGAAGAAAGCGTCGGGTCTCATGACGTCGCTCTCGTCATCTTCGATGGCGCTCAGCAGCTCTGCAGAAGGTCTCAAGCTGATTGGCGACATTCACTGCTTTGCATTCTACCTGGCGCCAACCGACTTTGAAAATGGATCAACTGGCTGGGTTGAGTTCATTTCGAAAGGGAGAAAAGCCTACGAAGCCATTGCTGCAACAGCTCCGTCTCCGGCGTCGAAGGACGCGTTCCCATCAACGAGACTCGCTGAAGTGCTCTACGACGTCGGCTTGAACTGCTGGTACGAAGCCCAGGCGCTGTGCAATACGCACGGGATCTACTTTTCAGGTTTTGAGCATCTGCAGGCTTCGCAAGGCCTGGCGCTGGTCGAAAGCATCGAGAGACACCGGCCAGTGGTCATCGCAAGCGTTAGGAGCTTGAAGCAAAAGGCGAAACAGTACTTTACTGACGCTGTCAACGCGAATCCGCAGCTCGCGCTTGGCTGGAATGGACTCGGAGTCATCCATGATCACGCGCTTCTCAAACAATTTGCGTGGACGCGAGCGATTCAAGCAGAGAGCAACAGCGAGGCGGCGTGGGCGAACCTCGGGATGCTCTACGTGCACCACCCTGAGGGCAAATCCACGGCTTCCTTGGCGCAGAAAGCGCTGATCCACCTCCAGGGCGTGAATGCAAACAACCCGTCGATGTGGAACGGCTACGGTATGCTGTCTCGACGGGAGACTTTGGACGCGCAGCAGCAGCAGAAAGCGATCGAGGCATTCCGCTGTGCGCTTGAAATGGGGCTGGATCTGGACGCGCTGCAGGGGTTTACCACCTCAATCCTTTTGAAGAATGCGAATGACGCCAGCAACAATAGCGAAGAGCTCCTGTTCGCGATGCGCAAGGTGCTGGAGCGCGATCCGAACAATGCTGGAGCGTGGAACGCCTTGGGTGTGCTGCAACAGCGCTTGGGTCTCTATGACGACGCGCAGGCGTCCTTCGATCGTGCGCAGACCCTCGTTTCCAAGACTCCGTGGTATACTCAGAAGCATCAACAAGAAGGGTTAGTGTGGAACACCAGCCTCGCTGAATTTTCTAGAAGCAGCAGCGATGCTTTCAGCAAGGCTATCGCAGCAGTTCAAGCGCAATCGTCGACAAGCGGGATGGTGGTCAGCAATGTTCTCAACGCGCAGCAGTTGTACGACAAATCGGATGGACAGGGTTCGTTGCAGATGCTGACGGATGTTCTTGCCCGCTCGGACCTCACCGCCAGCGAAAGAGACGCTGTCGCTGTGGTCGGTCTCTCAATCGCTGGTCTGTTGGCGAGTGGTGGCGACAAGTACTCGGAGGATGCGAAGCAGCTCAGTGCATTGTGCAAAGAGCGTCTGCTCGAGAATCTGTCGACTAGGCTCTCGAAATCGACGCTCCACGTGCTCGAAATGCACGAGCGAGCGACTGGATCCGGATCGGATTGCGTGTCATTGCTGGAAATCGCAAGTGCTGCTGGTGGTGGAGCCCAACCTCTTGCGTCTGTGTGGGCTCGCCTGGCGTTCGCAGTGATCGATTTCCAACAAGTGAACAACGCGCAACAGCAGCAGCAGCTCTCACGCGCGAGTGCATCTTTGAGAAAGCTCCAACATGCAAGTGGCGACGAAACGATGGACGCCGCGTATTTGCAGGCCCTCGTTGGTCTTTTGCTTGGTCGTCTGGCTCCTGATGCAGGCTCTACTGTTGGTGCTGCGCAGAAACTCGTGCGCATGCAGCCGTGGGACCCATACGCGTACTTCCTCGCTGGTGCTTCGCTGCTCAAGAGCTACGCATTGGCGCCGAGCGCAAAAGACACTTTGAAGAATGCGACCTACATGCTAGAGAGCGGTCTGCGAGTCGCACAAGCGTCGGCATCTCCATCTCTTCATGGGTTCGAACGCGCGCAGCTCCAATGGATGGTCAGCTTTTGCTACGCGCAACTTGGCGACGCCAGCAGAGCGTCGCAGCATGCCACAGAGGTGCATAAGTGGATCGCAAGCACGAAAGCCGAGTTTCCATCGCAAGCGCTGGAGCTTGGGCTGCTCGATGCGCGTGTGCAGTCCGTCGTGAACCCGTCGGAGAGTATCGCAACGTACCACTCAGCGCTCGAAATCGCATCGTCATCGCCGTCATCATCTCATCGTCTGGTGCCGATTCTCGCGGAGTTCGGCGCTGTGTACGAGGAAGCAGGTTTCGACGACTGCGCGCTGCAAGTGTGGAAATCCATCGCATCGCTGACGGCGGCTTCACCGTCTTCATCGCTATCCGAGCCGTCTTCTGAGTCTTCTCAGCCTGAGTTCGGCGCGTTCTTCTCGAATCTGCGCCTGGCGCTCGTCCACGGCAAGAAGCAGAACGCGAAGACCGCGAAGAAGCAGATCAAGGCCGCCATCGCGCTCGCGCCGAGTCCCGAGTCCAAACAGGCGACTGTCGCGGCGTTTGTCGAAAGCGTTATTGCCAAGAACTAATGGGAACAGCTACGTGCGTGGGTCGTTGTGGTTGTTAATAATTGATTTGTTTTGCCTTTTGCTTTCTCTTCGTCATCTATTCTATTCCCTCCATGAGTAATATGAATGCAGGACGCCTAACTCACACGGTCGCATCATGGGGTCCCAGCGCTTGCAGCAGAAAGTACTCTTCGTTCGGCAGTAGCAGGATCGTGCAGTGATTGCTGCCACTCACCAGGAAGCCGTGCTCACGACCCTGCTGTTTCTGCTCTTTCTTCTGGTTGCGCTCTTTGTGCTCTCGCTGGGTCCACGACACGAGCGCGTCGGGGAAGCCCCAGACCAGCACGGCCGCCCAGGGCACTTGGCCGCTCTTGACCGCGTGCGCTGCTTTATCAAACACGCTCTTGCAGAACTCAGACGCGACGAGTCCGCGCCACCGCACCGTCGCGATCTCGCCATTCGGCTGATGCTCAAAGAGGTCGCCGATGCCCGTGAATGTCGACACGTACTCCTGCGGGGTCTGGTGCTTGAGCAGGTCCGTGAGTCGGCACGCGACGAGTCCGAACCAGTCGTACACCTGCTGCAAAGACGCGAGTAGCTCGTCTCGGGTGCCGATTGTTGAGCTAGCTGTCGTCTCATCATCAGCTGCTGCTGCTGCTGAGTTCGATACACTGCTGTAAAATTTCTCAAACTGCGGGAGCATGAGGTCCTGCAGGTGGGTCCATTCGGCATTCACCTCCACGCGCTTGCGCTCGAGCGAGTCGTCGTCTCCGAAAGTGGTCGTGCGCGCCGACCCACGCTCATTGTACGCGCACACGAGCATCTCGAGCGGCGCGAACTTGGTCTCGAGGCAGTGCACCACGCGATCACGGAAGCTCGAGTCCTCGTCCGACGTGAACGCCTTGGACTTGAGGTCCAGCGCGACCACATACCGCTGGCTCTGTCGCACGTACGTCGCTGCGCCTCTGCAGCCTGTAGGGATTGACTTCCCGTACTTCTTGCCGACGAGCCCAAGCTGCTCATACGTCGCAGCGTCCACGAGCAGCAAGAGCTCTCCAGTGGGCAGCAGCATCGCCGAGTTGCTCGAGTCCACCGGCACGTTCTTCGCGATCATGTACACCGATCCCTGCAGCACGTACTCTTTGATAAAGCGCCTGGAGAGAAGCATCGCAAGCGACGTCGTGATCTCGTAGAAGAAGCTCGTCTCCCACTTCAGCGACTGTGCCAGCTCGACGCCCTGCTTCCCTGGCACGCAGAGCTCCAGCTGCTGGTTAAGCGCGTGGCCCTCGAGGATCTCCAGGTGGCGCGACTTGTCCAGACGCAGTGACGAGCGCCACACCAGCGTGCGCGACGACGGCAGCTGCTGCGCGCCAGGTTGCGGTCCACTGCCGGCGCTGTGGCGCTGGTCCTTCGCGCGCTTCTTGCCACCACTCACCATTCCTCTTCTTGGTGGGAAATGATACCGAATTGGATTTTGACGCTTCGTCTTGCTGGTGAATATCGTACTTTGTCGGAGGATATCATTTCGTACTTAGAGGAGGTGCTCTCCTTTAAGTTCGATTCGAGTCAAGCTTGATGATGGTGGTCACGTCTGACCCATTCGATAATTCGCACTAAAAACCTGCGTTGAATAATAGTGATTATTACAGTTTTATAGGTGATTTTCGGACGTACACAATACACTGCTTTATGTGATAACAGATTGTAGAGGTTTGGATCACTGGAGATAAGAACGTTTTTCTGCGGTTGGGAGGGAGAACAGCTCAAATGAGAGACCTCTCGACTTGAAAAAACTTGGCGCCAACTAGGATGAACAGCAGCAACAATGGCGGCAGTGCGGACAGCGGAGCTCCGGCGCCTGGGAGCATGGAGATGGACCTGCACCAGCAGCAACAGCAGCAGCTCAGCCGCAGCAACGTGCACATTGGGCGCAAGCACGCGCGCTCGACAACGGTGGCGACAACGACTGTGACTGCCACGGCGACGACGACGAACGGCTTCCAGCAGCAGTTCCAAGTCCAGCAGCAGCAGCTCCAGATGCAGATGTTGATGGCGCAGAATGGAATCGGCAATGACGCCGCTGCAGCAGCCGCGGTGGCGGCCATGAATGTGCACGCGGTGGTGACCGGCAGCGCCACGAGCAGCATGATGAGTGAGCTGCAAGCGAAACTCGATGAGCACTCGGCCGAGAACGACGAGGAGGAGGAAGAAGAAGAAGAGGAAGAGGAGGAAGACTGCGACAATGCGCTCGAGAGCACTCAAGGGGAGGGTGACAGCACGTCCGAGTCGCCCTTGACTGGGAGTGGGCTGCCGCAAGCAGGACGTCGCATGCGACTCACGCTCGGACAGAAGCGGGAGGTCGTGGACTTGGCTGCCAGCAAGAAGTTCACGCACCGCGAGCTGGCGGAGCAGTTCAACGTCGGCCGCACGACGATCACGAACATCTGCCGCCAGGAAGAGCTCATCCGTACCGAGACGGACTCGGCGGACGCGGCCAAGAAGAAGCGCAAGACCACCAAGTGCACGTACGACCTGCGCATGCTGGACGAGTGCCTGCACAAGTGGCGCATGGAGGTGAAGGTGAGCAGTCCGGACCAGAAGATCACGGGCACGGTGCTCCAACAGAAAGCGATGGACCTCGCGCTCAAGATCCTGCAAGAACCGTACGCGGACCTGCCCGAGAAAGTGCGCATCGCGCTTACCAAGTTCACAGCGTCGAACGGATGGCTCGACGGGTACCGCACGCGCTTCGGCTCGTTCAGCTCCAAGGTGCTGCAAGGCGACCAGAACGTGATCAAGAACGTCGACATCCAGACGCGTCTGCGCGAGCTGCACCACAGTCTGAGCCAAGTGGACCTCCAGGACATCTGGACGGGCAGCGAGTTTGCGGTCGTGTACAAGCCCAGGGCCGCGAACCAGAACCCGAACGCGCCGCCGCCCTCCGCTGGCGACCCATCGGGCAACGGGAGGTACACGGTGTCGCTCTTTGTCAGCGCGGCGGGCGAGAAGTTTGACATGCAAGTGATCGGCGTGGACCGCAACCCGCTGCTGCTCGAAGGCATCAACCCGCAGCAGACGTACAACATCCAGTACGGGCACTCGAAGACCGGCTGGCAGGTGGCGCACACGACCGTGACGATGCTCAAGTCGCTGAACGCGCTCGCAAAGTCCCGCAAGCGCACGTTCCGCGTGATCCTGGACAGCGCCGTGCCGCACGTCAAGGCGGCGATGATCCTGGACTCCCAGGGCGATCAGCGCACGTTCTTTCTCTACGACCACCTGCAGATCTACTTTCTCCCGCCCAACTTCAAGCCGCCGCGCTTCCACCCGTGCCACCTCGGCGTCATCCAGGCGTTCAAAGCGCGTTTCCGGTACGAGATGATCGAGACTCTGTTCTCCAACTACCGCCAGAGCGTGCTGAACCAGGACCTGCACGGCTTCCACCCGATGCGCCACATGCACACACGCAACGTGTTCCACTGGTTCTACATCGCGCTGCACAGTCTCGACAAGAATATGATCCAGAACTGCTGGGTGCACAGCGGCTTGCTGCCGACGCAGGCGCTCGCGACGCTCAACATGAAGGAGATCATGTCGGCGAGCCCGACCGGCAATGGCACAAACGCGCTCCCGTCGACCAACGCGGCGGGGCTCCCGAACCTCACGTCCATCTACCGGGACCTGCAGGTGCTGATGACCGAGGTGACCCACGTGGCGCCGGATTTCCTGCACTGGATCGGCGTGGCGGACCCGCTCAACGCGCAGGCGTTCGCCGAGATGGAGGGCAATGCGTCCGTGACGGACCCGGGCATCGACGAAGTGCAGATCATCCGCAGCGTGCTGCAGAAGCACGACTGCCTGTCCACGAAGAAGCTCGACGACGCGACCCACGCAGCGGGTCACTTTGAGTCCCAGGACGACGTCGCGGAAGACCAGTGCCCCCGCCACGAAGAAGTACTGGCGTCGATTGAGACGCTCAAGAAGTACTTGCGCCTGTCGAGAGACACGATCCCGAACCGCGTGGACGCCGTTGTCCAGCTCAACAAAGTGAAGACGACGGTCGGAAACAACGCCGTCCACGATGTTTGAGTGAGTTCATACGGAGCAGCAGACGAAGTGTTTGTTAGTTTTTTGTGTGTATCTATAATAACACTTGCTCAAATATCTCTGCGATGTGAATCACTGCGTGATCAAGCGATCTGCTGTTGCGTGAAACACATCTTCTACTCTTGCAACTCAGCGCTCTCATCTGATGTTCTCATTTTCTCTTCTGTTTACGATCGCTTGGAGTTCCTTGTTTTCGATGACGGAGATGTGAGCCCTGTGAGAATGCTGCTGTCCAACTGCTCGGATAGCTGCGGATCATCTAGCGGCAAGATACATCGTTCTGCAATGGCTCGTTCTTCGGCTTCGCGTTGCGTTTTCGCGTAAGATATCAGCGTTTGCAGCGCACTCATCAACCAGTCGCGATGGCTCATGCTCTGCGTCTCCAGGTCAAGTGTCCGATCACTAAATATGATTGAAAATGAGCAAGCTTCGAGAGCAGCACTGGTCGCGTACTTGCGAAAGACTGCTGTTTGTCGACCGTCGAGAACTTGTAAAACCTGCGCCAGATCAACCGAGTTGCTCAAGCCGCTTCGTTTATGCTGCCACTGAAGCGTACCGCAGTGATTGCAATGCAGCCTCGTTGGATGCGGTCCACCTCGACGGCCATACTTGACTAACGGGAAGAACATGTTGATCGCCTGAACAAGGTAGAACCGATGCTTGCCGCCGAAACGGAACGCCAGTTCCACGATCTTCCACCTCGCGCCTTCAATCGTCTCGAGTTCTGCATCGGTGTAATGGAAGGTCTTCTTCTTGCGTCGAAAGTTCAGTGTCTCAAGAAGACGAGGGGCTAATCTTCCAAACGAGGATTTCTTCCGCTTCCGCAAAGAATCTCCATCCAGTGCAGTTGGTGTTGTTGACGTTGAGGCCGGTAAAACAGGCGGAACTGGGGGAGGTCGAATTGGAACTGGACACGAGTTTCCACGTCGGCGGGCGGAGAACCCATGCTGCAGAGGCATTTCGTGCCTTCGCTCGGAATCATCTTTCAGGTCGATCACGAGTCGACGCACGCTGGCTGTGAGATGCAGCGGCATCTGGGCTTCGGGGAAACAACTAGGCACATATGTCGGAATGACAGTCGTCTCAAGCATGCGCGGTTCGAGACCTTCAAAGGTGGTGGTTTCGCTGGAACTTTCAGCATCCTGGTCTCGAGCATCATTGTCGTCGTTGGAGTCTTCATCATCTTGGTTTGACTTCATCGACAAATCCGCATCATCTGATAGTCCACTCATGCTCTGAATCCTGTGCATCAACTTCTTCACGCTCACATCGATATTTGGTGCGTCGAAATCGAGCTCTTCATCGTCATCGAGTACGAGATTCTGCTCGTGTGGCTGAAGAATTTCCTGGCTCGACTGGAACTGATCCTCGACATCGCTGCTCCCAGTGCTATCACCACTGACAGATGCTTTCTCTTCGAGTGTTTCTCTATCTTCCTCTTTCTGCTCCAGGAGCGACTCCAGCTCGTTGTTGTCCATCGTGTCTTCCGGCTCTGCTCCATTGTACGGATCAAACGCAAGATGCAGGTCTTCAAAGCGCAGCGACGTCAAGTCCTGGCGTCTGGACGCTTCTTCCTTGCCCAGCTCCTCCACATGGTGCATCTCCACACCAAAAGACGCAGCGGTGTCTTCTTTTCCTTTGTTCATCATAATCGCATGGTACAGAGGGTCAATGAAGAACGCCGAGAACCTGGAGTTGCCGGTCACGCTGGGTCGTTGCTGGTTGTTGTTGTTGTTCTGGTAGTGACTGCCTTTCCTGCTTCGTCCGCCATAAGCGACGTGCTCGTCTAGTACCACGGGCTTCTGCTCTGCTTCCACACTCCGGCTGTTGTCGTCCGTGGGGTCGGGAGTATGGCTGCCGCGGCGCAGAATTTTGCTCAACAGGTCGCCGTTCGACGGTCGCTCGCTCTCTCGCTGGTGGGTGCGCATGGCGGATGTGCTGCCTGTCTGCCACACGAGCGCTTTACTGGTGTCTAGAGCTTGGGCTTGGGGTGCGCGCTTGTGAGGCAAGTGCGCGCGCGTGCGTGCGGGTGTTTCCTCTGGTCCGTTTCTTGTTTGCGAATGAATGAATGAATGTGTGCAGGCGCTACCCGCCTCGTGGTCCCATTTCTCTCTGTTGTTGTCTGAAAGGAAAGCTGCAACTGAAAAAAAACAACTGCTGACTTCAACTCCCGAACCACCGCACTCTATGCCTCCTATCGCATTTGTCGAGGTATACTTTTATAGAGTTGTTTTTAGATAATGAAACTAAAACCTATTGAGAAGGAGTGTAGGTCTGTATTAAATAAGACAGGTTTTACTCAGACAAAACCAGAATTTTTGCTTTTCTTTTGTGATAGGACCGGATTTGCCTTGAGTGCAGAAAATGCAACTGAGCGAATGGCGCGCAGTTCTTGATTCATTCGGGCTGCTGCTTATAAGATGGTGTATGGGGACGCCCCTAAATCCTGATGGTGAATCCTAAATCCTAATGGTGAATGATGGATGGATGGATGGATCCACCTTCGCCACTTGCAACAGCAGACGGAGCAGTTCAGTCGTTATCACAACGTATCCATGTGAACACCATCTTTGCCCTTTCAGACCAGTTCGTCTGCATCCATTTTGCTAGACCCATTTTCTACAGTACAGTCAACTGCGGCTATAGTGGTCAGGTTTGACAAGTGCTGCCAAACAAGGTCACCCTTATATCCGTTTTCGTGAGATTGCACTTCCTTCCTTCATGCGAGAGGACTCCCAGATTTTCTTCGCTCAGAGGAATTGTTTGGAGTGTAAGTTTGGTGATAGCCAGCTATCGCGATCCAACAAACTTAAACACAACAGCTCACTCAAATTTTAGTTGCTCTCATGATTTGATTTGGCTTTCATATTGCTCTTATAAACAGATTTATTATATCGAAAAGCACGATAAAGAATTTTGCACGCGTCGGAAATGTCGAGAATACATTTTAGGTTATGTCGACAAACAATTTTCGACTTCGCCGCTGATTTGTTTGGCTGGCCAACAACAGTGCAGAGCGGATTGACAAGCATGAAGAAGCCGAGTGAGACTGTGCAGGCAGCCTTCGGGCTCTTCGACGACGACAGCAGCGATGACGAGCAGCAGCAGGTGGTGTTCGGCACGTTGGACTCGCTGAGCATCCTGCCCCCACCAGCGCCAGCCTCCAACGCCGCGGACGATGACCAGGAGAAAGACGTGCCCAGCTTGTTCGCCCCATGGGACGACGTCAAACCGCTCTCGGTTGGTCCGATCGAGCTGGTGACCGACTGCAAGGGCATCGGAGGGCAGAGAGGGTACATCGCTGCGAGAGACCTGGAATCTGGTACGCGCGTGCTCGTTGAGCAGGTGTACGTGCCGTGGCCGAGCGACGTGGAGCAGTCGGACCCGTCGTTCTTCATTGCGACGCTCGAGACCATCCTCTCGCGTGTGGACTACAAAGACATCACGACGCATCTCAGCTACTTGCACCCGCAGCAGCTGAATGAGCTCCCCAATGAGCTGCTCGTCGCTGGACAAGCCAAGTACGGAGACCTACTCAAGCAGCTGCGTCTTGATTTCCAGCACCTCGAGCTTTCGGAGGACGAGCTGCTGCAGAACGTGTTCGCGATGCAGTGTAACGCGTTCGACAGCGGCGTGTTCTTGTACAACGCGATGTTCAACCACGACTGCAATCCAAACTGCGTCAAGTTCACGCCTGAGTCGACGACGATGGGCATTTCAGAAGCGACGGGGATTTCGGAGGTTCGCGTCGCAAAGAAGATTCTAAAGGGCGAGCCACTGACGATCTCGTACTTGTACCCGCGCGAGCAGAGTCGCGAGAACCGCCAGCAAAACCTCCGCGAGCAGTTTGGGTTTGTTTGTGTGTGCGAGCTCTGTCGTCGAGGCGACAGCGTCCTGCCAAACCCTCCGCCACCATCAAGCGAAGAAGAACGCGAGGCGCTCGTGGAGATGAAGGACCTGGAGAAAGTGCTAGGCGTCGCGGAGGAGCTGCTGAAGAACAAGGCGAACGCCGCGCAGGTGCTGCAGATCGCGCTGGAATCGCTCTCGGACGCTCTGGAGATCGTTGCACACGACCACATTGTGTTCATTCGAATCCACAAACTGGTGGCCGACAGCTGCGACCTGTTGCTCCAGGCAAAGCCGAACCAAGACATCCGCGAGTACGCGATCCTGTTTCTTCGAAGCAGCTACGAGCTGCTTGAGCTGCAGCAGTTGTATCTGAACGAGAGCCACATGGACCTCGCGCGAACGTTGAACGATGTGAGCCAGGGCATCCAGTTGCTGCTTTCCTACGATCCAAACGCGCTGCTCGCGGAGTTTGCCGAATGGAAGGATTTCCGCGAAGCCTCGTTTGTGGAGAACAAATACCGCCAAGAGTATTGTCGGATTAAGCGATTGTATGAATAGACGTTGTATTGCTTCTTTGCTTTCTCATTCTTGACTTGCTGTTTCTTTGAAATTGGGTGTTGGTCGTCTGAAGAGAGGGAGATCTACAGCGAACCCTGGTAAGCGTGATCTTTTTCCCTCGTCATCTTGGTGTGCTTGTGCTGTTTCGTTTCTGTGATGGAGTCAAAATTCGTTCTCTGACATTTTATAGACGCAATTTCGCCATCTGCACATTCAGACCCGCCAGCTTCCACAACACGATGCGACCGTCAAGAGCTATGTTTGAAACAAGAATTGAGTAAGTAGACTGATGCGAGAAAGATCCACAAAATACAGTCCAATAGCATGAATAACTCTGGCGTACCTGAAGTCGTGAACTCGGTCACGCTACCAGCGCCAGAACCAGCATACGCCTGGATGTCCGTAATCGTGCTCTCGTGTTTGCTGAATCAAGAGAAGCAAAACGAGTGAGCCCCAAGCAACAACAGTTCACACATTGCAGGAAAGCATTCACTTACGTCCACAGTGCACCCTTGTCACCCTGCGTGGCGTCCGAAGATTGGCCACGAGAGACTTTGCTTTCCCACATGCTACGAGCTGTACAAACACGCAACAAATGGTGAGGATTACAGCTAATGGAACGATTCTTCTAGGAGTAAAACCGCTGCGTACCAGTGTTGAAGCTCCCAGTGCTGCGCGCGACCGCTCCCTGCGCCGGCTTCTTGTCCACAAACTCCAAGAACGACCTGATAAAAACAGCAATTATCAGCCTCCAGACCCCAACTTCAACATCTCAGAATGTTGGAAACGTACCAGAAGCCGCTGGCATCCGCCGAGAAGAGCAATGGGTTGAAGTCGTAGCCCACACCAACAATCGAGTCGTTCGACAGGAACATGATGCGCGTCAACGGGTGGTGAGCGAAGCGAATCGACTAGCAAGCACACAAATTTCCACACATTAGCCCAAAACGCATACAAGATCAACCAAACCTCAACAACAAACACTCAGGGCTAGCAGATACCTGGATAGTTGGGTATTGACCAGGTGCGCCGAAGTGGACGAGATGAATCGACGATCCGTGTCCTAAAATGAGACAAAGAGCGAAAGGGAGCAAATTGGTGAGCAAGTGCCATGAAGCAATCTAAACTTCAGATGAGAAAACTTCGCAAATACCTGCAAACGCAATGCGATCTCCCTTTGGAGACCAAGCGACGGCATTCACCCACGCA
Organism: Globisporangium emineosum; assembly: GCA_023334195.1. Taxonomy (NCBI): domain Eukaryota; phylum Oomycota; class Peronosporomycetes; order Pythiales; family Pythiaceae; genus Globisporangium; species Globisporangium emineosum. The sequence goes on from JAASGK010000190.1 coordinate 17,696, forward strand.
TTTGCGTTGTCAAATTCAGCGAGCGGCTCACCAAACGGCGCGAGCGCAGGGAATGGCCCGCTGTCTGGGGCTCCGTCCACATCGGAAACGTAGGCAGAGAAGACGCGGCACTTAAGATCGGTACTGCCCGTCACGAGCAGCTGGCTGTTTGGGTGCCACGCCAAGTCGGTCACACTGCGCATCCATCAAGTAGCACGGTTCTGATTAGTTACCGTAGCGAGGCGTTGCAATTGGGCAAACAACTGGAAGGAGAGAGAGAGAGAGTTCACTTACGTGGACTTGTGCTTCTTGATGATCTTGCTGACCCACCAGTTCTCAGACGCCTGGTAGTAGCACACAGACACGCACTTCGCGCCACTGCTGACAGCAAACTTGTGGCCTACAGAGTGCACACGCATAGTCCATTTAGCTCTTTTATGTCAGCACAACGCTCGCGAGTGATAACTCTGTCGGTCGTACCGTTCGGACTCCACTTGACGTTGATCGCAGCGCGAATCACACGCAACACCACGAGCGACGGCTTCCACTGGCGGTACGCTGACTCGTACTTCCACACGAACGCGCTTCGGTCGTGCGAGCACGACACAAGCAGGTCCGTCACAGGCGACCAGTCCATTCCGCTCACGAGCATGTCATGCTACACATCAAACATCAAACAACAACACCCGCACACACATTCCATGTCGTCAGCTCATCGATCCATCATACGAGACATATCGACAGCAGCTCCAATATACAAGATATGCGCAAGCCAACACATACCTCAGTGAGCACGGCCTCCTTGCGCCACTTGGTCACGTCAGGGTTCTGGCAGCCCGAGTAGATCCAGATCTCATTCGAGTTGGGGCAGATCGCGACTTTCGAGCGGTCCTTGTTCCATGCGTGGCACGAGATGCCCTCCGCCAGGTGCCACAGGTTCGCGTCGCTCATGGTCACTGGTAGCTAGCTGTTCAGTCTCAGGCTCTCTCTCTTAGTGAAGAAGCGCTCGCTAATCTCCCTCCCTCGCAGTCTTCTGCTTCTTCCCTGCGCTTGTGGTCGATCGAGTGTCGCACGCGAAAGCAACGTAATATGAATGAGGAAGTTCCGAGCGGAGAGACAGCAAGGGGGATTCTCTCTCTACAAGAACGGCATCATCCACGCCCGCAAAATTCCTCTACAAGAACAGCTTCAACACCCACTTTATTTCACTTAAAACCTTATCGTTTAGTAAAACCTCGTGTAATATGTAGGTTTTATTGGATTATCAAGGTTTTACTATTTGAAGCAACAAGAGTGTTTGTCTGGTCAGCTTTTTAATTTTTTGAATTTCGCTCGCGGGCTTCTATTGAGACCCGACCAGCAAACAACAAGAAATCAAAACGCAAAAGGAAGCAGGATGGCGGCGTGCTTGGCGGCCGTGGAGGCGGAAGAAGTGCTGCTGCAGGTCTACGCGCTGGAGGTGAGTACTTCATTGGCTGCTGCAGTATGCGGGTGTGTGTAGCGTGACTGATGGTGTTGTGTTGTATTCCTTGTATATCTCTCTGGGTGTGAGATAGTGGCGCGCGATCGAGCTCCGGTCCAAGCAGCTGCAGAATCAGTTCCAGCAGATCGAGCTGGATGAAGAGCTCGATCGCGAGGAGCGAGAACTGCTGCTCGAGCATGAGCAAATGCTGCGTATGAAGGAGAAGCAGCTCGTGCAGCAGCAGTATGAAGAGCGATTTCGGCTGCGCGTAGCGGAAGCGACGGCGCACAAGTTGCAGCAGCAGCAGAGCGACCAGCAGCAGCAACTGACAACAGAAGCGTCTGCAGCTGTATCGATTGCCAAGATGACGACGAAAATCACTACTGCAATCAAGCGAAAGAGCAAAGCGAAGGTGGTGACTGGAGATGGAGCTGGGAAGGAGAAGAAGGGCAAGAAAGCCGCCGCTGTCAGCAAAAGTGATGGTGACGGTGAAATCGTCAAGCGGAAGAAGAAAGACACGACAAAGAGCGTGGCATTTTCGCCCAGAAAGCCTGCTGTCAGCGAGACCTCGCATGCACCGCGAAATCTGGAGGAATCGTTTAACGAGGAAAACGAATCGGACGTGATGAACACGAAAGTAACGGGGAAGTCGGCTGCGGACGAGCTCATGATGATGCTTTCACAGGACAAGATGAGTGACTCGGAAGGAGACGAACCGTCGATTGCGAATCTTCTCTCGTTCTCGCCTTCTGTCAATTCTACCGAGCCACGCTACCTCAGGTATGGCTCTCCAAGCAGATCGAAGACAAACGAAGCCAGCAACGACACGCCTTCAAAGTTCACGCCTTCCAAGTTGGCGAGAAGTGTGGTGAAAAAAGCGATGGCTATCCCGCTGGATTTCGACTTCACGAGACGAGCAGAGCTTGCGAAGGCCAAGGCGGCAAAAGAGAAGCAGCAGGAGAATGAGGAGGATGACGATGAAGAGGGAGTAGAAGCCGACACACCAGTGTCCAAGAAAGCTCTGAAACGCCGAAAGGACCTGGGAATCTCTTTGTCAGATAAACCACTCGCGCCGAGAAAAACCGCAGCTAAGACGACGAGTGCTGAGAGTGAACCGACAAAGAGCACATCTTCGCGAGGCGGAAAGAGCTTAATGGAGATGGTGACTGCAGCGAGTCTCGTAGAATCCAAGCTGTCGAAAACCAAGGAGACAAGTGTTCAGCCAAAGACGAATGGTGCGGCGCCTTCAGAAAAAGCCAAACCTCCACTTCACGACAAAAACCAAGCCAAGGAAGCATCCAAGCCAAAATCAAAGGATAAACCGGCGAAAGAAAAGAAGAGCGACGCAGCTGAGCCGGAGAGTGAAGAATTCGTTGGTATACAGGCGGCAAACATTACTAAACGATCGAGACCGAAACAGTCTTCTAGAAGTGCGAAAGCCAGCAGTGCGCCACCTCCGGATGATATCACCGAGCCAGAAGCGGAGGATGCTATCGCATCAAAGAAAGCAGATAAGCCAAAGGAAAAGCCAAAGAAGAAAGACAAGCCGAGTGCTGTGGAGCAGGCAATTGCAAAGGCAGAACTGCTCACCCGAATGTCAAAGATGCAAGACATCTCGACACCCAAAGTTGTGGGCAAGAAAACAAAGAAATCCTTGAAGAAGACAACAATGACCACTCTCGCAGCGAAACGAGCCGAGTTCCAAAAGATTCTCGCCGATGGCACATCAGAAGCGGATCCGACGACGACAGATGGAGACGATATCGAAGAAGAGTCCGCGGTATTATTTGAAACTCCACGAAAGGCGAGGACGATGAAGCGGAAGCGTGCCCAAGACCTTCCTGGACAAGGCGATGCGGCATCTGGGAAGACAACTGTTCCTGGTCAAGCACTGCAACCTCAAACAAACTATTTGCAATCTCCTTCTGTGGCAGCGCTGCTCGCGATGCGGCCATCGAAAAGTCCAATCGGGATTCGATACGTTCCGAAGACACCAAAGACACCTCAGACCCTGCGCAAGCGTCAGCGATCTACAGACGACGACGCGCACAATTCTGAAGTAGTGCCTCTGTCCACGACTAATAATGCGACGCAAGGAATGAACGGAGGAGGACTGGTCACGCGCGCAAAGAAGCAAGCAGTCAAGGCAGCCCGAAGCGCCTTTGCCGGAACCACTGGCGCGTTGACATCCACCGCAGGGGGTCTCTGGGGCAATTCAGGCCCGTCGTTTTTCGATGCGTTTGTGAACGGAGGTGCGCCGCGCTTGAAGAGATCAGCACTGCCCTGAGTGCAAGAGAGTGTATTATAAACCAGTCAGTGATGTGGCAACATGTTAAAAAAATGTCAACAATGTGAATTTTTGCAGAAGCGTGTCGTTGTTGATCAAGTGTATTCGCACTCGTGTTTGGCGCATTGATTTTCTACTGCAGCGTGACTTTTAGTTTTATGAACAATTTGTTTTGCGTCGCTTGCTCTTTATTCACAGCACGTTTGCAGTTTCGCTGGTGTGCTTTTCTAGGCTGTGCGCTTTAAATGCTTCGACGATGCCACTCGCCATTCTCGTGCACAAGCTCGTTCGTGGGCCAATACTTTGGCTCGAGCTTCAGCGTGCTCAGGCGGTCTTTGCCACTCAGGTCAGTGTACTTGATGCGTACCGAGTCGTTCGCAGATTTCGACTTCACAACATTGATAAAGTCGTCAATGCTCGTGATCTTCACGCCATCGATCTCTTTGATTCGGCTCGTAGGAGGTGGACCGTAGCGCGCAGCAGGCGAACCCGAATATCGGCAAGACACGTAAATGCCGTCTTCCAGGGAAATGCTGCGCTGGGCAGATACGGACAGCGGTGGCGCTTGGAGCAGCAAGCCCTGCCAGAACACGATGCGGTTGATCTCTGTACGCTCCATGAACAGCGTCTTCACGTCGATCTTCATCTCTTGGCCATCGCGAACGACCGTCAGCTGCACCTCGGGTTTCTGCGTGCACTTCTCCACCTCGCGGAACGACGTGACAATCTTCTCGTCGACGGCGACAAGAATGTCGCCGTTCTTCAAAAGCTTCGACGCCTCGGTGCCTCCCCATCGTCGCGAGACACTGAGGATCGTGCGGCGATCAGGGGCGTCTTTCTCCAAGATCTCTGCCAGCGATTGCTCGAGTCCAAGCTCACGACCCTTCGCCAGACTGATGTGCTCAAAGTCCACACCCAAATCCCAAAGCTCTGGAGTCTTGCCTTCCATCAAAGGCGCTGCACTTTCCATGATGATGTCGATTGGAATGCCGCGGTTGAACTGACTTTCCACCTTCTGACCGCGACGCTGCTGCTGAAATGAAAATGACGCCCAGAACGCTTCCACATCCCCATCCGGACTGCACACCACGCCTCCTTCGGTGCCAACGACGTCCTGCAATGCAATCATCTCGAGATTGTGTTCCTGGTATCGAGGCGGGTTCGGCATTGGCAAGCCGATCCACTTGATGCCGGACACAATGGTTTCACGAGAGACGAGATCAGAATGTCCGCTTCGACCGATACTGCTCATAAGACCCACGAGCCAGACGGGCTCAGAGGGCTTCAGCTTCGTTTGCGAGATCTTGCAGCTCTCAATCGGCGTTGAACCAATGAGCTTTGGATCATACTGCACGATCGCGAAATTGTGCACCGGGTGGACAAAGACAACCTGGGCAGGCACCATGATTGTGCTCGCAAAAGTCACCATGGCATCGCCCAAACTGTCCGTGACCGTGTTTCGATCCACGACAACCAGTCCTTTCTTCGCATCGATGACAAGTCCAGTGCCTCGGTAGTTGGACGTCGACAAACTGTTCACGCTGAACGGACGATCAAAGTCCACGGTCACCAGCGAACGAGCGAGCTTTGCTTCGACTTGGTTTTTACCAGGAAGCGTGGTCGTCGATCCGATCGCTTTGCTTCCGTTTTTCTTTGGCGCCGCTTCTGATGGCTTCGCTCCAGATTCGCTGTCTGTGGTAGCCACTGGTGTCGTGTCGAAGTTCTCGCAGTGCCACGTTCCAAGCTTGTCATCACGGGTGTATTCACAGAATGGGAACCAGCGACGGTCGATGTGGACGACCTCCACTTTTTCGGATCGGTCAGTCAGGTTCGAGAATTTGACGACAACTCGCTCGCCATCGGGACAGTTGATCAGGTAATTCTTCAACGTTTCAAAATCTGGAGTCTTCACGCCATTTACCGAGTGGATGATCGCGCCACGTCCAATTCTTGAGCGCTGCAGGAAGTAGCCTGGGTCTGCGACATAAGGAGCACCTGGACTCATTGCGTGGTTTCTTGCTTGCTGGTAAGATAGAGGATTGATGACTGCGCCGCCGATTTCCATGAAGCGCGAGGGCGTAACCGCGTGGAGATCTTGCACATCGATAGTTTCAGTAATGAGCTTACCCGAACGCTCGACCTGGACTTCAACGGATTTTCCAACGTGTTCATCGATAATCGCCTCCAACGGTACAAAGCGGGTCACCAGCGCGCCGTTGACTCGGACGAGCACATCGCCAGGCTGTAACTTTTTGCTCGAAGGCCCATTTGGAATCGTCTCAGAGACAGTCAGCATTCCCGTTTCAAGTGGGAACGTCGAGCGGACAGTCGTCTCCGTCTCGAAAGTGATACCTAAACGGCGAACTTCATCGAATGGCTGCAACAGAAAACATCAAGAAATTCAATTAGAATTTCACCGTTGCCATCTAAGAAAGTAGTTGCTGCTTGCTCACCTTGTACTGAAAGACCGTCTGAATCGTTCCTCGATGGACGTCACTGCCCTGCTGAACCAACTCCAATGCTCGCTTCACACGGTCCAGAGGCAGATAAAAAGAAGCAGAAGTGCCAATTTTACCTCCTGCGTTCAGCGCAATCGCTTCCCCTTCGTGGTTGAGCACTGGTGAACCAGACGATCCACCAGTTGTTCCTGTTGACATTCAACACCGTTAAAACACATCACAACGGTCCAGCTACAAAGCTACACACAAGTAGGATACATACCTGACGACGCTTGGAAGTAGAAAGTGTTAAAATCGTTGTAGTTGTTGTAGCCGTACATAGGGGCATCGCGGTCCAAGCGAGCGAGAGTCCCGCTTGCAATCGCCAGCTTCTCCGCAGCGTCGTTGCCGACAACACGGATGTCAGTGCCAACGCACGCTTTCTCTGGACGCAGAGGCAGTGATGGGACTGAAATGTGCCTCACGTCCTGTTTGTTGTCACAAATGATTCATTCAATCACGCGCTATTAGTAGCGATGAACATTTCTCCCAATAGCTATAGAATGCGTGGACTCGCACCGCTGGGTTGTACTGAAAGAAGCCGAAATCGTGCACGGGGTCTCTGTAGATCGGGATGATCCGCACTTCCTCGTTGTTCTGGAAAACCGCCTCGGCGTCCTACAAAGCGTCCATTTCCCACGCTGTGAATATCAAAAAGATCAATTTGCCAAGATGCATAAGCTACAGCAACGCGAAGAAACGTACAATCGGACCAGGACCAACGACGTGTCGATTCGTCAGAATGATGCCTCTTTCTGCATCCACAACAAAGCCCGTGGCGGAGCCGTTCCCAGGCGACTCGGTATCGAAAAACTGCCAGCCACATCAGCAACACAAAGTGAACAAACGCGATCCATATTCCCAGATAAAGGTTAACACGCATACACAAGCGCCAGACTTTGGGCGAGTTGAGCTTGAGCGACACAATCGCGGGAACCACGCGTTCGAGGGTGCCTTTCCAGTCACCGCTGTTGTGCTTCGCCTCGGCAGCGATCAGCTCGGCAGCAAGGCGCGCGCTCAGTTGTTTCTCTACATTACATGACCAAGATATCAGATTACAATACCATAGGCACTTGAATTTTGCGCTTTTCACATACCTCGCTCGATTTCAATTTCCTTTTGCTGCTTCTCCTGCTGCTGTTCGGAATGCACGACCAGGTAGTACGCGATCCCGACGGCCGTCGCCACGCCAAACACACCTGCAATCTGTTGCGCTGCCAACCGTAACATAGGCAAATATACCGTGTAAGCCAACACAACTCTTGTCTTCCTCACAACAATACCAAGAGCTGCGTACGTACGTGTCGCGGAGGCACTCGGAGGGCCAGTCGTCGACGCGAATCGTTTCTGCGCGGCCTGGAGCAGCAGGCATCGCTGAGCATTCGGTACAGAAAGAGGGCGCTGAAGAAGCAGAGGGCTATGGGTCTTGCGCCGTGCAGCCGCAGTCGCAGCTCTAGAGGCGGACACGCTGCCGCCACGCCGCCAAGCCGCCTTCCACATGCTGCTGCTAATAGTGACAGGGCTTCTCGAAGCTGGCGGTTTCAGGACTGAAAAGAGATTTCACAAACGCTCTTGAAGCTGACAAATATATGTCGAAAAACAAAAGAAACATGTCAATAATGTCAATAATAACGTAGCCTTCTGGCTACTTTGTCAGAAATGACGCATGCTTTTTGGGAAATGGAGCACGCTCACTGGAAAATGGAGACGCCAGAGAGCATTCGCGCGCAGTATGACAGGCCGCCCGCAGGAGAGACGCCCGAAGAGCGGCGCAAGCGGCTAACGAACCGGCGCGCCGCCAAGTACCGCTACTTCAAGAGCCTCGACATCATGCAGGGTTTGCGCCGCGAGAAGAACAACCGGCGCCAGCGCGACCGCCGGAAGCAGCTCGACGAGAGCGCCAAGTCGCGCATTCGCGAGCAGAATCGCGTGCGCCAGCAGCTGCGGCGGCAGACGCTCAGCGACCAGACACGGCAAGAGATCCGCGAGAAGCAGCGCCAGCGGCAGCAGTCGCGCAGGACGAGACTCGACCAAGGTGCGAGAGAGGCGCTGCGCGAGCGCGAGCGTCTGCGTGTGCGAATGCGTCGCGCAAGGGAGGCGCGAGGAGAAGGCGAATCATCGACTGATCAAGACCTGGCTGCGCGCATTCGAGACTCATCGTCGACCTCGCCGTTGTCGTCACCGTCACCTTCGCCACTACCAGCGTCGCCTCCGCTGATGCGCCACTCACGCCCAATGATGAACACGAACGATTTGTTGAGCAGTGCACTGCACCACCAGCTTGTCACGACCATCCAACTCCCGTCAGTGCTCGGAAACAGCAGCAGCATCCACCACGGGAGATCCGAGACGGAGCTTCCGAATTTGCAGCCGCACTTACGCCAGATCCAGCAGCAGCAACTGGCGCATTTGACGTTCAGCGGGTTCCAGTTCTCGTCCCACAATGTAAACTCTTCGAGCGTGTTTTCCGATCGCATCCCGCAGCTTCCGCACCTCCAAATGGCGCTTCCCCAAGCGTCATCCCTGCTCAACCCTACTCCTCCTGCTCCACCGCCGCCGCTACTGTACCAGCTAGCGCCACTCCCGCCATCGTCTTCCTTATCCGCTTCCGCTTCGTCTGGACTGCCTGGGATCATTGGAGTGACAGCGTCCGTTGGGATGTCGCACGCCTCGTCGATCGGTATGCTTTCCATGTCGTCCGTGTCTTCCGGCTCCATGTTGCTCCCGCCCACGCAGCAGCAGCAGATGCTCCCGTCGATTACAATCCCGCCTCCGATTCGCGCGCTGCCGCCACTACCGGACTTCCTGAACAACCGCGACTCGTTCAGCTCAAGCGCGACGATGCCCAGCAATTCAAATGCGTACCTGTCTTTCCTGACAACGGAGCATCTGAGCGAGTACCAAGACGGAGGAGACACGATTTTCCGAGGCTGAAACTTCGAAATTGAGAAGGAAAATGGCGATTTCAACGGCGTCTTGCTGCTGGATTAGTCCCCCTACTTCGACCCCTGCTCTGCCTAACGCAAGATGCTATCGAGTTTATTGACGCTGCCTTTGCCCAGCACGCGGTGCGGAGTCTCGATCCTCCACAGCGCCTTGTAGTTGTCGGGTGGGTACGCCTTCCGGTTGTCCAAGAGGAACACTTCGAGCTGGGTCTCCGAGAGGTTGAGCAACTGGTAATAGCGCTTCGCGTGCTCAAAGTGGTATCCTGTGCGACCGATGCTTGGGTACGAGTACAGGATGCCTGTGAGCCCCTGGTGCAGCGCGCCGATGTTGAGCAGCATTTGCTGGACACCACCTTTGGTGAACTTACAACCGTTCATCTGCGTCAAGTTACAGATCAGGACGTTGGCCAGCAGCGCGTCAATGCCGTCAAACGCTAACGCCATCTTCTCGCTCGACAAGTACGGCTGCAGCGCGTTCTCCAGTGACGACAGATTGATGTTGAGCGAGAGAACGCTATCCTGCGCCATGGTCACCTGCTCCTCGACCAAATCGTAGCGCTGGGAAATGAGTTGCGTCAGATAGTAAAAGCAATGCAAGCGGATTTCGCGGCGCAGGAAGAAGAGGCACTCGTCTGCCAGAGCGCTGCAGCGCCAACTTGTGGCTTGAAGTACAATCGAAGGGGTCGAAACGACTGGAGCGTGCCCAAACGAAGAGCTTCGCTTTGCCATGGACCCCAACGACGACGACCGTCCACCTTTCGCGCCAACGGTGTGCAAATATTGCGCAATGAAGTCGCAGGCGCTGTTCACGTACGCGAGCATTCCAATTCGAGAGTTGTCCATGAGCAGCCCTTTCGTCCCTTTCGCCCACGAATCCGGGTCGTAGAATTCGCTCTCGAGCTCAAACTCCTTTTCCATGATCACCTCTGCTGGCGATTTCTTCTCGTCCCCAGCTGTCGATGAGGAGAAGGACGCAGTTGTGGCTGGCTTGACTTTGGACTGCTGGTACGGGATCGGACCAGCCTTCTTTGCGCGCTGGTAGCCTTCGTACTTGTGGAACAATCCGATGAGATCCGAGAACGAGACGCTCTGGATCACCTTCCTGTGGTTGATCGTGGGCTCGCGAATGTCGCGGACGATCAACGTGCAGTCCTCGAGCCACTTCAAGACCGTCGTGTCTAGCACGCCCATGAGCTCCAGGACGTGGTCGGGCATCTTTTCCATCATGTCACAGGTCTCCTCTGCAATGTACAGGAGGCTATCGATGCTCGGAGGCTGGTAGGACGTGTCGGACGGAATCGGAAGGCGGCATGTCGTGACCAGGTTCCGATACTTTAGCGCCAGAAATTGCTACATTGTGCGTCATCAAAGAAGCAGAGCAAACAAATGAAGGGATCAGACGTACGTCGCTTGGAAACCTAGCGTTTTCAAGCTTGCTCTTACCTGCGCCTTCGCCTTCACTTTCGGGATCCACTTGTGGCTGATAAACTGGTTCAGGAACGAGTGGAATCCCGACCCAGAGCTCGTGCTGTTGGTACGGAAGAACTGCTGCAAGTCCTTGGAAATCAGCTGCAAGTCGTCGTAGACAACGGGCAAATGGAAGACGCTGGGCTCACACACGCGGGCGTGCGATTCGTCGATGACTTTGCCGCTCGCATCGTGCGGAAGTGCCAGGCGTGCTCCGTTGCCGTCCTTCGGCTGTTTATTGCAACTGAGCTTGAAGAGCTCTCCAGGCGCCGACGTCGCTTTCGTGTCTTTCGCAATGACAGTCGCGTCCACAGCCGTCGCATCTTCCAAGTACTCGCCAAGCACGCGCTAAAATGGTAAGAAAACAAAGAAAGTCAGACATGGAATGTGGCTTGACGCCGGACTAATTCAATGTACCAGCCAACCTCCAGCAGACTCGAGATCCTGGAGATCACCTCTTGCATGCCATAGTTCCAGCTGTCGCCGTTCGTGTTGAAGTACACCGAGACGAGAAAGTGGCGCTGCGCGATTCGTCGCAGCACGTGGAAGAGCAGGCGCAGGAAAGTCTGGAAATTGGTCGAGTGGTCGTGTTTGCCGAACTTCTTCTCCGTGAAATTGTTGTCGAACGACGTGTAGCTGCTGGCGTTGAAGATGCCTCGACAGATGAGCGAGATCTCGATCAGCACTTCGTTCAGTTCGTTCTCGAGCGACGTCTTGAGGGTCCCGATCACCTCGACCTCGCGATGCAGCCTGTCAAACACACAACCCGACAGAGCACACAATTTGTTAGCAATCCCAATTACCAATGTGAACCAAGACTTGATCAAACATTCATACTTCTTCACAGCGCTCACTGCGGCTTCCAGTGGGTTGGAGGTTGCTGACATGGCGTGCAACGCAGCCCCCATGTCTGTGAACGTGTGGCTGCCGCGATCGTTGTCGATCTGGTTGGACTGGAACATGTGTTTGTCGAACTCCGTGTCAAGGTGCGAGTCGTTGCTCAGTTCGTTCTCGATCGACGCGAGCGAGTACTGGTTCGCCTTGGAGAAATGCCCAAACGCTCCCTATTTGAGACAAACAAAGCACATACGCACTTAGGATCACATTCATTTTCACTCATCAATGCAGTCGGCTCGCTCGTTACCTTGGAGTAGATGATATAGTGGAGCTCTTGGACGAGCTGGTCCTCGATCGTCTGCTTGCACTCCATGAGCGCGTTGCGTACGCCCGTGATGGCGTGAAACGCCACGAGCTTGTCGCTGAACACCAGGTCGAGCGAGTTGGTGAACATGTCGACTGCGTCCAGGTACTTGCGCTCGTTCATCATCGCTTGGATCTTGGCCGGCGCGGCTTCGATGTATTGGATCTCATTGATGATGTCGATCACCTATGAACACATGCATTCAAGTGTCTGTAAGCGAACAATAGCACATATAACAGCATTCCTACTGGGCGGAGCAATCAATACACTCTCTCAATGCACCTTCTTGGCCTCGTACTTCTGCAGCAGCAGCTCGCGCAGGTTCTTGGTCTTGGAGCTTAGGATGTTCTTGCCGTCCGTCGAGCGCTTGTTCACTTCGACGATCTTCTCGCGCGTCTCTATATGATCAGCAGGATGACAAGAATGCAACCGCATCAGGTCGTCATGCACACTCACACGTATATGCACGCCCATGTAATATCGCAGCCAGCACCGCTACCAACCTTCCAGCTGGTTGGAGATGCTCGTGAAGCGTGCGAGACTCGTGTTGAAGTTGGCGTAGTTCTCGTCGATGACGCCCGCGATCTCCTTGTCCGCCACGGCGCGCAGGCGGGCGACGCGTTGCAGCTGCTCGCGGCGCACGTCGTCGGTGGACGCGCCCACCACGTAGCGCAGCATGTAGCGCGCGACGCTGAACTTCTTGTCAAAAAACACGGTGTCGATCTCGCTCATTCTGGCCTGCTCTATGGCTTCGCCTTGTTATAATACCAACTGAGCAAGAAAAGACACGATCTTCTGAGGGCTCGCTGTTATAACAGTGAGGGAAATGGGTCACCCTCTCTAAACCGATCGCGAAGCGGCGCGTAAAGTTTCTATTGATGTGATGATAGAGAAAGAGAGAATGAGTGTGGTGCGCATTGAGGACCTCTTCACAGGTGGCACGGCAAAGAGAGCTCTCACATTTGCACTTCCCTATGTATGGGAAGAGTCTTAACAATGGACTCACATCGCATTGTGGTGCTATTGTATGGAGCATAGACGCAGCAACCGCGGGCGACATCAAGACGCTGGAGGAGCTGCTCGCGAAAGGCGCGCGCATCAACGACACGGACGTACGCACGGCGCTAATTGGTCTGCTTTGTATTGGCCCATATCATACGGCGTACTGAATGCCATCTCTCTCGCTGGTAGAACGAAGGGTACTCTGCGCTGATGATGGCGACCAAGCACGGCCAGTACGACTGCGTCGAGTTCCTTCTCAACAGCAGCGCGGACGTCGACCAGCGAGACGTACGTATCACTCAACACATTGCGTATCCGTGAATATAAGCGTGCATTGGCCACTAATAGAAACTACACACATACCCATTCAACATGCGCAGTCAGACGGCTTCAGCGCGCTGCACGAAGCCGCGTTCCGCGGACTCGACGACATTGCGCGGCTGCTGCTGCGATGGGGAGCCAACAAGCAGTTCATCACCTCGGTACGAACAACAATTACAGTATCTGCTGTACAAATTTGGCATGTGCATATGGATCGCTCACGCATGCACATGCTGTTATTGATATAGGAAGGCACGACGGCGCTGCAGCTCGCGGTGCGCCATGGGCACGGCGTGATCGCGTACATGCTCTGCGACGGCCACAGTGTCGAAAAGGGTTTCTATTAGAAACGAAATTCGCCTATAATAGCATTCCTCTTATAGATGCTAGTAGCCCTTCAGTCAAAGAATTGCAATACGAAATGAACATGCACGATGAGTGTGGTGGTGAAGACCACGGCGGCATCGACATTGATACCAGCGTCAATGGCACAGTGGCGATGGCGGCTATAGTGCCTTCCAACAGATGCTGGCGCTTCAGCCTGCACATCGCGTACTTGGGCTCGGGCTTCGTCGGCTGGCAGCGGCAGATCGAGAAGAGCGCGTGCGGCAAGAGCTCCGTGCAGGAGCTGGTGGAGGACGTGATCACGGAGCTGCTCAAGGCCGACAAGCGCGTCAACGTCACGAGCGTCAGCCGCACAGACGCAGGCACCCACGCGCTCTACGTGAGTAACGTAGCATTGTTTGATAGATGCGTGATGTCAACCATGACTGACTGGTATGCATGTCTGTGTGAGTAGCAATATGGGAGCATTCGACTGGACGCGGAGCTGCCCATGCCACTGGACAAATTCAAGGCGCTCATCAACGCCAAGTACGTATCGCTAAATAGATGCGACGGAAGAGCTATGCGTACATGGACTGATATTCCTTGTCTACTGTGCAGATTACCTGATAGTGTCGTGTTGCACTCGATCACGACCCTGGACCCAAGCGTGAAGCCGAAGCGCGTCAAGTCCTACTACAAAAAGTACATCTACTACATCCAGCAAGGCTCGCGTCCGGACCTGGAGCAGGGCAAGTACTCGTGGTTTCTCGGTCGGAAGATCGATCCGCAGCAGCTGCGAGACGCGCTCAGCTACATCGTGGGCGAGCACGACTTCCGTCCGCTCTCACAGGGGCTCCAGAAAGCCGAGTTTGCTGAACTCTCGACGGTGCGCACACTGCTGTCGGCCAGGGTCCGGATACGCAAGAGCGTGCAGTTCTCGCTGGACCCTGCGGTGTGCGGCGTGGGCGACATCGTGGACGACGAAGCGGCGTTCCTCCAGCAGTCTGGCGTTGTTCCTACTCCCACCTCAACAGCAGAACAGAGCGACCAAAAGAAACGCAGGGTCGAGACACCGCTTGTGCCCGTGTACTACATCTGCGTCGAGCTGGTTGCAAATGGGTTCCTGAGGCACATGGTGCGCCGCATTCTGGGCACGCTCCGCCCCATCGGCGAAGGCACGTACCCGCCGAGCCGCATGAGGCAGGTGCTCGACGGCGAGCTCGAGCCGGGGCCGTCGGCGCCGTCGAAAGGGCTTTGGCTTCACCGCACGTGGCTCACGCAAGAAGACTGGGACGCAGACGACTCGCGCGATGATTAGAGAGTGAAAGCGAGAGAGAGAGAGAGAGAGAGTCGAATGGAAACATCAGTTGCAAATAGAACAGCATCCTGTCCAAAATCTAAAGCTCATCGTGGTCGTCTTGGCTGCTTGTTTCCTCCTGTGGTTCTTGCTGCGCGACGTGCTTCAGGATGCGCTCAATGTGGCCCAGAATGATTTTCCCAATCACATCCGGCGAGTACTTGGCGACCATGTCCTGCCGCGCTCGCTTCCCCTTTGCGATCGCTTCCTATAGTCACGAGAGACAAGTCACGGACAACGTTCAGACATCAAAGGTCCATCACAAAGTCAAATCGTTTATAAGGACGTCCATCGTACGTACCTCTGGGTGCGTCGTCACGTGGACCAGCAGCTCTTTCAGGTGATCCACAGACGGAGCAGCCCACTTGTGGCCTCGGAACGCGCCTTCCGTGATCTGAAACATCATACAATGTTGCAACCGCACAAATCAGTCTTGATACAGTATCAACCATGTCCAATGAAAACCAAACATGCCTCAACGAGCCCATCGATCCGCAGCGGGTACGAGTTCTCCTCGGTCATGTACTCGGTCGTGCCGCTCCAGAACGTCGCGATCACGGGCAGCTCCATCGCCATGGCTTCCACATGCGGTCGTCCCCAGCCTTCCCCACGTGACGGCAGCACGAAGGCAGTGGCCGCTTTGTAAACTGTCGGCAGCAGTTCCTGCGGGATCTGCGGCGGCAGCACGAGCAGACGCGGGAGTTCGCTCAGCGGCTTCCTTACGGCCTCGAGCGTAAAGTTCTCGATCAGTTCCATAAAGTCGTTTGCGCTCTCCGACTCAGCATGGTACGCGTTCGTGAGCAGCACGAGCAGCACGTCGTCGTCCTTGGCGAACGCTTCGAAGTACCCCTTGAGCAGCACGCGCCACGCCTTGCGCTCTTCCCACTTGAAGATCGAGAGAAACACTTTCGTGGACTCGGTCATGCCGCTAACGGCCATCTCGCTCGCCAGGTCGTACTTTGCAGCCACGCGCGCTGGGTCAAAGAACGCCACGTCCACGGCTTCGGGGACGACTTGGATGGCCTCGGGTCGCACGCCGCCGTCCACAAACACTTTCTCCTGGAACCTACAGGGGAAGCCAGTATTACCAGTAATTAGAAAAAGCTCTTATAGACAAGTACGTATCCAAACATATTACTATGAGGCTTACCTGGTGGGCACCCAGATCTCGTCCATGTTGTTCATGCGGTCGGGCCAGCCGCTCGGCACGCGGTCGGTCTCGAACATCGTCCGCCCCACTTTGTACTGCACGCCCTCGGGCGGACACCGCGACGTCGAGTAGTGCGCCGGGTGCCATGCGCCCGGCTCCGAGTGACAGACCGCGATCGCGATCTTCCGGTCACGCAGGCGCCAGTGGAAGTCGCGCGGCTCAATCCAGTGCTGCAATGATAATGACAAGAGCACAAGCGCATGGGAGAAACCAGTTAGCGCTCGTCCGAGGAGGTGCATCATTGCGCAGAAGCGAAAGAGCCACCTGCCGGGTATAGGCAGCAGCAGTACCTCTTCCAGGAGCTCCCGCATGTCGGACGGGATGTCGCGGATGAACGCGGCGTTGAACGAGTCCCCGTGCTGCGTCACGAAGAGCGAGAACGGGATCACGTCCACAGCAGCAGAGGGATCTTCTTCATTCGCTTGCGAGGAAGAACCTGTGTGGTCGTTGTCGTGGGCGTTGCGCTCTTGCTCTTGATGCTCTTGTAATGCTTCGTGTATGACGGCGTCCTCAATGGAGTGCAGCGCCGCGGAGATGGACGTCACGTACGAGTGCGCCTCGCTGCAGTAGCCGCCGCCGCTCAGGAACGGCGCGTACCAGAGCACCACGGGTGTCTGCTTCTGTGCGTTTAGGGAGTTCGCATCCACAGAGAGCGCTAGTACCAGCAGTAGCCACGCCGCCAGCGCGCTCTTGAAGCTCACCACCAAGCGCTGCATGATGGCCCAAGAAAGTATCTTCCGATTTGTCAGTCAAGCGATGACTGAGAGCGCACTATTAGGGTACAAAACAGTATGAAGTTGCAATGAGCTTGAAGAATGAAAATGAAGAATGCAGCAATGGATTGAATGATGGCAATTAGGAAATTAATCTCTCTTCTCATTTTGACGCGCTTTACGTCAAATCGTGGTTGCGTCGAAAAACACCCGGGAATTTTGTTCCCTATCGACCAAGCACCACTGATTGAGCCTCTGGCCCTTTGAAGGTACTCGGGGCGACCCTCTCCTCCGATCGCGCTCTTCGCCACCTTCCAAATGTTCGACGCGGCGTTCGTATCTCGGTTCCACAGCCTGGAACAGGTCTTACACCTGGCCAGCCCGTGACGCGAGATGCTGCCGCTCCTGTACGGTCTAGGGTTCTTGCAGACCCGGAGCGTCTCACACTCACTCTGTTCGCACACGCTGCACCTGCAGCTGGTGTGGAACTCATCGACCAGGTACATGTCGTAGCCCGCCTTCCGAGACGTCGTCCTGAAGCCCTTCCCTTGACGGGTTCCGTGAACCTGCGGTGCTGCCTCTGATCCCAATCCCCTATCGCGACTATCGTTTCTGTTCCGCTTCCGAACAGCTTCTTGAACCACTTCAGGAGACGAGCTTCCGTTATCTGGCGACGCATGTAGCCGCCCAGCTCCAGCTTCCGGA
>JAASGK010000191.1:0-35141 GCA_023334195.1 Globisporangium emineosum
GAGTTTTTTCTTCGTTTCTTCGGTAACGTATTAATTTCTTTATTGGCTACAATTCTGTCTTTATCACGTCAAAAAAGACGAAAAATTGATTCCGATTGGCGAAAAATTGACCTTGTTCACGGACCATTGTCGCGGACTGTAGTCAATGTGCTGAAATAGTCCAACTACGAGGTATCACGCAAATTTGACATTTGAAAATGAATGAGAAACTATGCGCACCCGACATCACCTTCCCCATGTTCAAACTGACGTTTTGTGTTGGAATCTTGCATTTATGTCATTCTTCGAAACACAGCGTCCAAGCTTTGGATGGTGAGAAGAACCCTTACCAAGTCTCGCTTCTTGAAGGGATCGAGTGGTGTCAAGAGAGCTGGAGTAGCGTGCCAGCATACGCCATTCGCAACTGGTGGAAGCACGCTGGGTTGTAGATCAGTCCAAAGTTGAATGAATTCTGAACAAGTGAAAATAACACAAATCAACACATTGAATTCACGCAACCTTCGTGCCATCTCCAATCCTTTAAGTTCCCTTTCATATTATAAAAATCAGGCGTTCCCTTCTGAAGCGTTATCCTGTAAAGCTGCTCGCCTGCACAATAAACTTTTTCTCAATCTCACCCCAGAAATTATTCCATCAGTCTCTTATTACGACTGCCTCGCCAAACAAATCTCTGAACTCCGACTTCTTCACAAGTGATTCGATGAATTAGCGAGTTCTCCGATGAAATGTTGCTGGCTCACCAGAAACACTGGCATGTGGACAAAGAGAAACTACCAAATTGAATAATGCGTATCAATATTCTATTACAAAGTGTTTCGCTCACAAGTCACAGATCAAAAACGGTAGGTACGCGAGTGGTTCAGTTCGTGTGATAGGCAGATTTGGCGCATGTCCTCCTCTCATTTTCCTCTGTGATCCAGCATTCATACTTCATCGCGCGAATGATGCTGCGCAGTCGGCTCACGAGTGCGCTGCTGCGGCCGCGTCGAGGGCTCGCATCGCTCAGCACCAGCACAGGGGGCGCGGCTGCGGCTGCGCACGCGTGGGAGCCCATTGAGGCCAAGTGGCAGAAGCGATGGGCGCAGCGCGCCACGAGCACGGCCAGCGCGACGCTCACAGCAGCATCAACAGCAGCGAACGGCAAAGACACGTTCTACTGCCTCGCCATGTTCCCGTATCCGTCCGGTATATACGCTAGCTGCTCCAAGGAGCTACTTGCTATAGCGGTGTTGCTTTACATGCACTTGCTGATCTCTGAACTGTGCGTCTTCATGCGGTAGGGCAACTGCACATCGGACATGTGCGCGTGTACACGATCAGCGACTGCATCGCGCGTCTGAAGCGCATGCAAGGCTACGACGTACGTGCAGGCCCAGCACATTGCCTGCTTGATCGTTTGCATTGAGAGCCTGTTTGTCTAATGATTTGGTCTGCCGCGCAGGTGCTGCATCCGATGGGGTGGGACGCGTTCGGACTCCCGGCTGAGAACGCTGCGATCGAGCGCGGCATCTCGCCCGCGGACTGGACGGTCCAGAACATCGCGCAGGCAAAGCAGCAGCTCAAGTCGCTCGGGATCGAGATCGACTGGGAGCGAGAGGTCACGACGTGCTCGGCGGACTACTACAAGTGGACGCAGGCGCTCTTCCTGAAGCTCTTTGAGCAGGGACTGGCGTACCGGAAAGAGGCGCTCGTGAATTGGGACCCAGTCGACAAGACCGTGCTCGCAAACGAGCAGGTGCGTTTATGCCTTTGAGCGTGTCTATTTGTACAGCGTCTATGGACTGAGTCTGTTATTGCTTTCTATCGAAACTAGGTCGACACGGAAGGAAAGTCGTGGCGGTCCGGCGCGCTCGTTGAGCAGCGCTCTTTGAACCAGTGGTTCTTGCGCATCACCAACTACGGCGACCGCTTGCTCGACGACCTCGACAAAGTGAATCTTCGTCCATTGATTGCAGTGTCATTGCCTTTCATTGCTATCAGCGTACTGACTGAACTGTCGTGTTGCTTGCATCGATATGATATGACGACTGCAGCTTTCGAAGTGGCCAGAGCCGGTGAAGCGAATGCAGGCGTCGTGGATCGGCCGATCCATCGGCTCCAAAGTGAACTTCACGGTGAGAAATAAAGGCGTTTGGTATTCTGCGAGGAAGCCACCGTTGCAGATGGCTGACGAGCTCCCGTGGTTGTTCTGTTTGCTTGCTTTCTTCTCAGGTTGCGCTCGATTCGTCCGCGCAGGACAAGGTCCCTCTGACGGTCTTCACGACGCGTGTCGATACAATTTTCGGCGTGAGCTTTGTGTCCGTCGCTCCTGAGAGCGCGGTCGTGGACGAGTTGCTGCAGCATATTCCCGCCGCTCGTCTCGGCGAAGTGCAGAGGTACATCGACCGCGTGAAGGCGCTGTCCAAGGATGACCGCACAAAGGGAGACACCAACAGCGGCGTATTCACTGGTCTGTATGCGGCCCACCCGCTGACGCACAACAAGGTGAGTGAGCATCCATTTTCTGCCAGGGAGAACCAGGAAAACCGGTTTATACTGACGGTGTTGGGGATTTGCTGATTCTAGGTACCGATCTACTTGGCCGAGTACGTGCTCCCTCACTATGGCACGGGTGTTGTCATGGGCGTCCCTGCCCACGACAGTCGCGACATTGAGTTTGCGCGCCACCACGACCTGGAGATTCGTCAGGTTGTCGAGCCAGCAGCAGGCAACAAGCAGGCAAGTCTTCAATCGGAAGAGAGCGACGTGGTGACAGACTACGGCGTCTTGCGGGACAGCGGCGAGTTCACGGGCAAATCGTCCGAGCAGGCACAGAAAGAGATCAACAAGAAGCTCGCCGATGAGGGCATCGGAGGACCGTTCACCCAGTTCCGTCTGCGAGACTGGCTCGTGTCGCGGCAGCGCTACTGGGGGACACCTGTGCCAGTCATCCACTGCAAGTCGTGTGGCCCAGTGGGCGTCCCACCGCAGGATCTACCAGTGGAGCTCCCTGCGCTTACCGACATCTCGGATGACCTGAAGGGCGGCGACGGCGAATCGCCGCTCGCGAGGATGAAGGAGTGGAAGAGCTGCACGTGTCCACAGTGCGGGGGGGCTGCTGAGCGCGACACGGACACGCTGGACACGTTTGTGGACAGTTCGTGGTACTACATGCGCTACTGCGACGCTCAGAACAAGGACGAGTTGTTCTCGACCGAGCATGCCGCCAAGTGGATGAAGCAGTCGGGAGTCGATCTGTACGTTGGCGGCATTGAGCACGCGATCCTGCACTTGCTGTACTCGCGCTTCATCACCAAGTTCCTCTTTGACCAGAAGATGCTGCCGGCCGAAGAACCATTTTCACAGCTGCTGGCACAGGGCATGGTGCTCGGTCGAACGCACAAGTCCCCAGGCTCGCTGCGATGCCTCAAGTCGTCGGAGTACTCGGTGGACCCTGAGGGCAAAGTCACCGAAGACAAGACGGGTCAGGAAGTGATCACGGTCTGGGAGAAGATGTCCAAGTCCAAGTACAACGGTGTGGACCCGGAAGTGATCCGCAGCCAGCACGGCGCGGACGTGACGCGTCTTGTCGTACTGTTCAAGGCGCCTCCAGCGCACGAGCTGGAGTGGGACGAGTCAGATCTCGCGGGTCAGTCGCGCTGGATCAGTCGCATCTGGGGTCTGATCGACGCCTCGGTCGCTAGCAGCAGCTCGCCATCAGAGCCTCAAGAGGAAAACGAGCTGCGTCTTGAACTCCACGGCACCATTAAGCGCGTCACGGAAGCGCTCGACCAGCATCAGTCGTTCAACGTCGCGATCGCTGAGCTCATGAAGCTTTCGAACTTGCTGGGCGAGAAGAAGCAGCTCAACAACACGCCTGCGTACAAGGAGAGTCTGGAGAGCCTCGTGAAGATGTTGGCGCCTCTCGCGCCGCACACTGCGTCCGAGATGTTTGAGGACTTGAAGACGTCGGGACTCGTTGCCGAAGCCTCAGAGGACGCGACTACTGCTGATGTGCACGAGAGTTCGTGGCCGCAGTTTGACGCCTCGCTGCTCGCGAGCGCGCAGGTCAAGATCGTGCTCCAGGTGCAGGGCAAGGCGCGAGACACGATCTTTGTGTCGCCGGACATCCAGGGGAACCAGGAGCAGGTGCTGGCGCTCGCGATGGCCTCGAGCGCCGTGCAGCGCCACCTGCAGGGCAAGCAGGTGCGCAAGGCCATCCTGATCCCGCCAAAGAAGCAGGGCGCGCACGGCCTCTTGAACATTGTCGCCGCATAACATTTAGATGAATCACAAATCAATCAATCCGAGAACCATGTGGAAATACGAGCAAGGCCTGCCCTGCACCATTATTGCATGTTTCATTTCTTCATCTCACAGTCAAGTAAATCAATCTTGGACGCCAGAACAGCACATTCTGGCCTGCACTTGGGTGGACGGACAGCATTTCAGCAAAAGCCAGATGGAATGGGTGGAAGTGAATGCACAACATCAGTGGGATCCTTGTTCGTGTTGCTTTGAGTACCGCTTGCTTGCCGTGTGTTTTACTCTCTAGGACTCGATTCACCGTTGTGATGTCTTATCCCTCAACGTGGCTTACCGCTGGGGAGCCAATTTCCTTCAAAGAGCGCTGTGCGGAGCCGCGACGCGCGGGCCGCTGCTGCGATTCGTGAGGCGACCAGCCGATCATGTAAATCACCTAGAGAGAGAGAGACACCACACAGTTGAGTTGTTGTCAAGGTCGGTTTGGGTGGCCAATGCAACAAATCATTTGCCTGCTCCGCAGACTAGCTAGCTCATCATGCATGGTCAGTTACGAACCTGGAATGTTGCCGGCACCGAGCCATCCGGGTTTGCGTACATCGACTGGTAGATCGATGCAGCGGCGAGCAGCGAATCGCGCGTCACTGGCGCGCCGCGCGATAGCACAGCGTTGTTCTCGCCCATGCCCTGGAGGTCCTCCATCAGCACGAACGCGTCGGGGTAGTCTACTTGGATAAAGTCCGTGTCGACTTTACATACGTGCGACAGACAGAAAGTCCCGTCAGTCAGAAAGCTCACACGTCAGCACTGGACTATTCTTGACAGAGAGCTCAAGTCGAATGAATTATTAGACGAGGCACTTGCTTCGTGTCGTTCGTACCTGTGCACAACTGGAAGCCCGAGCTCACGAGCAGGTTTCCTGCGTCGGGGACGTTCATGAACGGAGAGATGTGTGGGGAAATGCCGCCCTGGCGCTCTTGGTCCGCGAGGATGAATGCGCTTCTACAAGGCGACCACCAACACCGTCCGACATAGAGAGAGCGAGTGAGCGAACAAGTAGGACTGACCATTTCTTGCCATCCAAATGGCTACTACGTAGTTCATTCAACACCTACCGCAGCTCCTGAAGCGAGTCGCCACCGAGCACAGCAGCGACAAAAGCTCCATCAGGCTTCAAGGACTCGAGAACCTACGCATAGCCAAAAGACATAAGGCACAGAGCCGCAATCCCGTTCGACATCGTGTAATTCTTTGCGGCTTGAAACACACACACAAGGTATTCGCAGAATCGCGTAACGTTAAGGTGCTCGCTCACCTGCTTGAACGTGCCCGGCAGGTCGTTCACCCAGTGCAGACTCAGAGAGCTCATGATCAGGTCAAAGTGCTCCGGCGGGAACGGCAGGAACTCTTCGTCGGCAATCAGGTGCTTCGTTTGCACTGCACTCTCACAATGCACGTATGGCAGCCGTGACATGAGCAACTGTACCAGCCCATCAAGCCAAACTTTGAGAGAGAGAGAGAGAAACAGTGAGTCCACTTACAAGCGCTGCTGGTCGGGTCTTCGCTCGCGCCACGGCCAACGTCGCGAAACAGGAGCTTCTCTATAGTTGCGAGCATTACGACCGAATGAAAAACACAATGTTAGTTCGCAATGTGTTTGACGGCTCCTCCATGGGCACGGTGCCATCTCAGCACGCACGCACACACGCACGTACCGGCAGAGTCACATTGGATCAGCTCCTTCACGCCTCCGAGCCCTTCCTCTTCGCGCAAGTGCTTGTAAATGTGGCCGCTGCCGCAGCCCAAGTCGAGCGCGAATGGGAACTCGCGGTCAATGTCTTCGAGGCGGTCAATCAGGCGGCGGGCGACTTCGTCCTTGACGTACTCGAACTCGCTTGCGCCGGGGCGCAGCGCAATGTTGTTGCGCTGCTGGCGCTTCACCGCTGCTCGTAATGGCACGTGTATCAGCACACATTAGTGCACACTCGAGATTGGAAGCGCCATGTGCGAAGCACACAAAACGCATAGGTAGTTAGCAAGCAGGCTACCTTCCTACCTCGATCAAAGATCATCGACGACGAAAACGCGCGACGTCCGCAGAGCTGCTTGCTCACGACGCGGTTCTATGGCAGGGGAGCGCGAAGCATAGCCACACATACATATAAGCACACAGAGATGATCATCAGCACCAGCCAGGGGTTTTGCGCAGAGGCCCGCATGCGTCTGCCGTGGGAGCGGCGGTGCGCATGGATACACGGAGCGAATACGCACGCACCATGATCCCCATCATTGAAGCAATGATGGTGGTGTTGCTTCACTTGTCACCACAAGCAACCCACACCCTGTTTACCTTCGGGATTTGATTGTAGAGTTTTTTTGTAATGTTGACTGAGAAAATGTATAGTCAAATCAGTGCGAAACCTCTATAAACGGAAAGTGTGACACGCAACAACGCAAAATAAATGGGTTGTTGAATTTGAGAGCTTTCCGGTCGAGAATATGTAAAAGTTAGCTAAAGTTGGCAGATCAATTGCCGTCGCTAGAGAGAGAGAGAGAGAGAGAGAGCAGGAAATGCGCCGCCGTCATCGCACAAAGCTGACACTGCCTCGTATCGCTTGGCTGTTGCTGCTGGTGCGCTGTGGTCGTCGCTGCCAGTTGCCAGTTAGTTGCCTCCCGCTTAGTGCTTCTTCTGCATGTTTCGCCACGGCGCACTGTCGCTGAAGATCGGAATGAAGTTGTTGATCGACTCGCGCTGGTTCTGCACGATGCACTCGCAGATCCATACGAGGTTCCGCACTTCCTGCTCTTTCAACTTGACGTACGCGAAGAAGCAACCTGTGTCGTGCACGAAAACAGCAAACAGTTAGACACACGCAAGCATTGTCGTCTACTAGTGGGACAATCCTTCTTCACCTACCAAAGTGCATCTGGCCCTGGAACGCCAGCTCGCTCATCTGCACATCCCGCTCGTAGAAAGCGTCATCGATGGACTTGTTGTCAACGCCCTCCGACTGGTGCACTTCCCAGATCTTGCGGTACACTGGGTACGGCTCGAGAGCTGCTCCGAGCGCAGTCTCATCGCCCGCGTCCGCCAAGATCTCGGTCGCATCTGGGTACAGCTGTCCAATGGACGGGTACAGCGGTTTGCGGTCCGAAATGCGCATAGCAGGCTAACAATGTCATCACAGAAAAAAACGCACAAATTTAAGTAAACCAGTCACCTTGAGCAGCTACAATCGCCATGGATCTATCTAAACGTACCTCGTTCAATGGCGTGCCGAACGAGTTGAGCGTGATGTTGATCGCGACACGATCCGCTCGCGCTTTCAAGATCTCGCCCATGACGATCGCAGTGTCACCACCAATTTTCTAAAAAAAAAGGGGGGAATGGAACAACAATAGTGCACTCAGCATGTCAGCACTGGTGGTAACTCTCTCACTCACTCGTATGCTATAACTCCAATCCACAATCCAATGCGGTTGATCGTTCAATTGAACGCACCTGGCACAAGTTGTAGAAGTCTTCCAACCACAGCTTCAGCATGCTGTTCTTGATGAGCTCCATCTGCACTTCCTCCAGCACATTGCGGACGTCCGACGTCCCTTCCATGCGGTCGCCGCTGGCACTCTCTTCCAGGAACTGGCTAAAATACGTGCCTGGAAGGTATCAAACAGAAAACGAGATGAGCTAGTTGTTCACAGTGTCCACACCCTTCCGTCCGTCCATCCGGTTTGTCTGACGAGATCTTACCGATTGGGGTATCGATGAGCACGGTTTCGTAGAGATCCGAGTAGCCCTTCGAGTTTGGCTCGAAAGCACAAATGCTGCGCATGATGGATTCGTCAAACTTGCCCAACGGGTGAAGCTGCAAGGCGCAGTACAAAAAGAGACCATCAAATTAGCTCACAAGTAAGACATGCATATAGCTTTCCCCAAACCAGCTTTTAAAGTGGTAAGACAGAGCTCCTGCGAACCTGGTGGATGAGCTCATTCACGTCGCGTCCGTTCAGCGTTCCCTTCAGAAGAAGAATCACGTTGTCAATCATGTATTCGTATCTACAGACGATCAAAGCAACAAACACTTGTTAGTCGACTGGATCACTATGCAATATCCACTTTGCATCTGTGGTGACACTACAAAGCACATGCGTGTAAGTGTATGTACGTGATGTAATCGAGGAACTGGCCGAGCGGTTCCACAGCTTGCGCACGCAGGAACTGGAACTCGGCGACGAGCTTGTTCGTGGTCCCCGCTTGGATAAGCGAGGGGGAGATCGACGCAGACTACGTTATAATCAAACCGTATGCACATTAGTACCAAAATGATTGGATTAGTGGGATCAATCGCTCCATCAATCGGCAGAGCGCACTCACCTCGTCCTGGAGGAACTGGTCATAGTCCGTTTCCTGCAGATTGAGCTTCACGTCTACAGACACGCACGCACACATGTAGACGCACATATACACACAGTAAGATAAAGGGAGACACACATCAAGCGGGTCAGCAAGAGATGCTCCTTAACACCAATGATCAATCGATCGCCCTGAGCAGCTCTTCGCAGAAAAAAGATCCCGGTTGAACTCTCTCGCAGTGTCGCTCACCTTCGAGACTCTCGCACTGCGTGAGGTGGTGGTAGTCGACGTCGTCCAGGAAGCCCGAGCGGAAGCCGCGCACGAGCGCCTCCACGTAGCCGTGCTGGATGTTGAACGTCGCGACCCCCCCGGCGTTGAGCACCATTTCTCTTCAAGCCTCTTGGTCTTGCTGCCCGCTTTGGAGCTTCTGCGTTTGTTTCTGTTCTCACACTTCTCCCAAAAGCAAAAGCAGTTTCAAGCGCAACGCCAGAGCAACTTTTGACAGATCACGCGCAACTTCACTGCAACAATAGGCGCGAATTTGCTTCGCGCAACTCAACTGATTTAGGGGAATGGTAACAGTTATGAACAGGTTACTCTTGCTCAGATTTATACTCACAGGATAACAAACAATTTTAACTACGGTTTTTATCCGGTATACATCTAAATCTGAGAATAACCTGAGCTCCGAATATTTCATAATCGGATTTTTGTTGTTGTGGAGGGAGACAGTTGGAAAAGAAAACTCATAGCAACATATGTGCTAAACGCACTTGCGTTGACTTTGTGCGAGCTGCACCGTCCAATTTTCTCGGTATCAGATTATGTCTTGTCGATCATCCAGCGTGAGTCGTCCTGCGCTGTCCACGTCTGCACTGTTAATTAACGTACTGTTATCCAATCCCTCTTCCTCGATTCTTTATTTAGGGATTTATCCCTTAATTTGAATCGTTTCCACTGTTTTGTTGTTACAGAACGCGTTGAGGCTGGTTATTTTGTTTTCGCGGGCAAAACGTCGGTCGATGGCTGCGCCTCCACCACCATCATGGCGCGGGCAGCAGTGGACTTCAGCGCCGCCCGCGGTATCCTACGCGGACATTACGGCGACGGACGCGCCGCCCGGAAGCAGCGCCGACGGTATCGGACAGGAGCCGAGTCTAGCGGCGCCGCCAGCGTTTCGAATGCCGCAGCCGAGAGGACGAGAGCTCTACGTCGCCACTTCCCAGCAGCAGCAGGAACTACTGATGCAGATGCAAATGCAGCAGATCAATCAACAGCAACAGCTTTACCAACAGCAGCAGCAACAACCTCAGCAGCAGTGGGCCGCCCCTGCAGAGACGGACTTTGAACAGATCAACCAGCAGCAACAACAGCAGCAGCAGTGGAACACCGCCGCGATAATGGACACGTACACAGGAAACCAGCTGCAGACTCAACAGGAACAGGTCCAGCAGCAACAGCAGTGGGGTGTGTCAACGAGAATGGACGAGTATGCAGGAAACTTGCAGCAGGATCAACAGGTACAGGTCCAGCAGCAGCAGCAGTGGGATGCTTCCATGAGAATGGATGTGTACACGCAGAATACCCAACAGCAACAGGCCCAGACTCAGCAACAGGTTCAGACTCAGCAACAACAGGTGCAGCAGCAGCAGCACCGGCGGTCGTATGAGTTTTTGGAGAGCGAGATCCGCGACTTGGCGAGTACAAGCAGCGGCAGCGAGAGCGGTGGTACCCAGCGCAGTACGGCCGTGATCCAGCCCGGCGATGCGATTGTGCCGGAGGAATACCGAGACCAGATCCAGATCGAGATGCCAATACCGCCGCGACTTGGCCCGCCGTCGTTCCATCTGCCGTTCGCTCAAAGTCGTGGCGGCGGCTACAGCTATGGAGGCTATCCAAGAAGTGAATACGCAAATGGTGGTGGCATGCAGAACCCAGCGATGACGAGTTCCGTCACGTTCGTGCCGTTCGGAGCTTTTTCGGATGAATGGCCGGTGCCAGATCCATTCAATGGATACAACAACAACAGCAGCAATGACAACAACAGTGCTCCTGTTGAGAATCAGTTCGGCAAGACGACGTGGAACCGTGAGCAGCATTTTTCAGCAGCAGCGTCAGCGATCAATCCCAGCTTCAACAACGCAAATATGCATCAAGCGTCGTCGTCCAGTGTCTTCGGCAAATCGCAGAACCTGCTGTCAGTGCCGCTGCAAAGCCAACCACGGCAGAACAAGCAGAGCAAGCAGCTGCAGAGCCACCAGCACTCTGCAGCGAGGGCAGCTGCTGAGACTCTGTACGCTCTGCACTCGCCCATCTACTCACCACCGCGGAACGAGGTCAATTTAGGAACAAATGGCTCAAACCCCTGGCACCAAGTGCAGTCGAGGGGAGTAGCGGTGAATCTGAAAAAAGCGAGTGTGGAGCTCAAATCGAATCGACTCTCTCAGCTCTTGAACATGACCGTCGAGCAGCAGAACTACGAGCTGAGCCTTGCAGCAGACACTTCGGTCGGCGATGACTTCCTAGACGTGCTCACGGGCAGAGGGCAATCTGTTGGCTACGACTCGAAAATTGTGACTGGCGATGGAAGTAAGAGTGGTTTACACCAAAGATCAGCACCGCAACAGACGCAGGGACACTTGCCCCAGTCTGCCACTGGCTGCCAGTTGTCTAACGGTCACATGGAGGCGACTGGAGTTCCAGGTGCTGTAGGGGTGCCCTTCCATACTCAACAGCAATCGACACACGTGGCGAGTAAAGAGATGAAGAAGAAAGCCCCAGCGAAGCGGAAAAGAGTGAAGGACGCTGCTGTGCACGAGCGCAAGGTGCAGTTGCCGATGTCTGCACTGATGAACAGTGACAACGCTGTTGACGAGTGGGTTGTTCCAGCGCCAGAGCCGAAGAAGAAGGGGGCCTCGCGTCCACAGCCAGCACCCGTGTACAGAATGACTTCTACGACAGCAAATCTTCATGCAATGAATCTGCCGACAGTGTCAGTGCCTCCAGCGAACGCAGCGGTCAAGAAGAAAGCGTTTGTGAAGCGAAGGAAGAGACAAGACATCACGATACAGGAAAGCAAACCGCAGGACCCGATTACAATGCCAGTCCAGAAACCAACAAGTGACAGAGTGATCGCTCCAGATTTATCAGTGCCGATGTTTGCGAGGATTCCAGATCTCGAGCTGGCGAATGGCAACGTTGCTGCAGCGATGGCGACATCCAACGCGATGAGAAATCTGATGAATCCAGTGGGGAACGCAAGTGGTAGTGGTACTGCAAACGGGCGTCATGACCAAGGTCTCATCCCTCCCACGAGCAATCTTGACAATCTTCCAATCCTTGGTTCTCAAAGCTTTTTCCAACCAGGAAGTGCCTTGCAGCGACCATGGGAGGAGAAGAAGACAGAAGACGTCGCTGTGCCACCAAAGCAACCCAGAGCCAAGCAGCCGAAGGGACAACGTCGTAATGCTCAAGGTGCGCCGACAGAGAAGCGCAGTCGGAAACGCAAGAATGAAGTGGCGGCGTCTAACGGTGTCCACCCCATCCCGGTTGGAGGACTGAACACCCAGATGGAGTCGAATGCACTGAACTTGAAAAGCAGAGCCCCGCAGCCCACAGGGAGAAGAAACATTCGAATTGTCTCAAAGCAAGCTACCGACGCCATGTTGGCAGAGATCGACTTCAGCTACTCAAACCACGGTGTCGTTCCTGCAGTCAAGAGCGGATCAACTTCCTCTGTGAGTACTCTTTCCAGCAAGAATGCGTCGAATTCCGCCTCATCTGCCAGTACTCTTCCCAGCAAGAATATGTCGAATTCCGCCAACGCACTCCCCATTATTGTCAACAACTCTGTCGAGAAAGAGGTGACAAATGGCAGCAGATCTCTTCCTGGAACGTGGACTGAGCGTGGATTTGTACAAGCTGAAGTTCAAGCTCAAACGTCGAAACATGTCGAGCGCAATGTCGTTGACTTAACAGGTGGAGACGTGTCCACTCTTCGAACTCCGGTACCGATTGCGCCAAAACCTAGCACGTCGCGTGCTAACCAGCTCAAAGAACCAGCTCCTGCTGCTGCAATTGGAATGGTGGGATCAAAGACTGAGGAGAGCGCAGGAAATCCACAAGAGCAGGTCCAAGCAACTTCCAGTGAGGCGCTGAGTCAGCCGAATAATACGATCATGATTTTCTGCAAGCGCGACTTCATGCGCTATCAGGCGGCGAAGCTGTGGAAGAAGTACCAAGAGAAGAAAAAGAAGATGGAGTTCCAAAGCGTCCAAGTGCTAGGCAAACGCACGCGGTATGTTAATGCCAGATATGAAGAAGAGCAAGCACATGCGCAAGCACAAAAGGTAAGCGTCCCATCGTACTCTAGGAGTTGTTTGCAACATTTATGGACGTCTCTGGGTTTAATCGAATCTTTCTTTCTTTCTGTTCACAGAAGGCGAAGGCTCCGAAGAAGACTCGGAAAAGCAAAACTGTGGGAAGCAGTGGAAGCGCTCAGTCAAATGGTGCCTCAGTGCCGGAGCAGGCAAAGAAAAGCAGAGAGGACGCTCAAAACCTTGCTGCAACACCGAGCGAGCAAGCTGAACGCGACGAGGTTAAACCTACCGATCAAACTCCACGCAACGAAGTGCAGGCTCCTGATGAAGCTCAGGCTCAAACCAACGAGATGAGGCTCTCCGAGCCAACTCCAAGGAACGAAGTTGTATCTGTTGAGCAACCCCCAGGAAATGAGGCGACGCCAGTTGAGCAAGTTTCAAGTACGAGTCCAGGTGGAGAAGCTCCAGTCGTGACCTCACTCAAGCAACCGTTAAGCAACGAGTCAACACCAGCAGAGCACACTCCAGGCAACAAGACGCCGCCACCTGAGCAAGATCCAAGCAATGAAGTGGTACGACTCGATCGAGTTGCAAGCACATTGCCAACTGAGCTGTCCCAAGTAAATGAGGCGGCTTCTGGTGAGGAAGCTCCAAGCGTCGAGATGGAAGCAGCTGCCCAAGCTCCAAGCGTCACGAGGGTGCCTATCTTTGAGCAAACTTCAGTTGATGAGACGAAGCCATTTGATCAAACTCCAAGCAGCGAGGGTAAACTTATGGAGCAAAGAACATCAAACAATGGGGTGATGCCGGCGGAAACGTCAACCGACATGACAACGTTAGCTGAGCCAGCTTCAAGCAGCGAAGCGGCGCCAGCAGAGCATGTTTCATCCAACGAGGCAGCGCGAAATATGCAACCTCCAAGCAGCGAGGTGACCCCAACAGTGGAAGCTATGCCTACGACGCAAACTGCAGCAGCTCCAAGGGATGAGGTGGCGCCAAATGTGCAAGCTTCGAGTAGCGAGGTGATCCCAATTGCGGAATCTTTTACCTTGATGCCAGCTGCAGCAGCTCCAACCGACGACGTGACATCAGTTGAGCTAGTTTCAAGCGCGATACCAGCTCCGGATGCTCCAAGAATCGATGAGGTATCATTCGAGCAAGATCCTGCGAACGAGTTGATGCCAGCAAAGGAAGCTCCAAGCTGCGAGGTGACACCAACTGAGCAAGAACTCTCCGAGTTAACACCAAGCAACGAGTTCGGATTTCTTGAGGAAACTTCAAGCAAAGATATGCTGCCAGTTGAGCAAGCCGTAACTGTGATGCCAACTACGGAAGCGTCAACAGTGACTGTAATCACAAACGCGCCAAGTTCGATGCCAACTCTGGAAGCTCTAGGCGTGATGCTAACTGCGGAAACTCCAAGCGCAAAACCAAGTGTGGAACTTTCAAGAGCGATGATATCCGAGGAAGCTTCTACCCTCGACACAGTCGAGCAAGCTGCACGCGACAAGATGCCTGCGATGGAATTCTCACGCGATGGCATGACACCAAGCGAGCAACAATCCGTTGAGTTGACTACAAGCAGTGATGCTGGATCCGTCGAAGATGCGGAAGCTCCAAGTGTGACGCAAATCGTGGGAACTTTAGACGTCATGGCAAGTGCGAAAGCCCAAAGCAATCAAATGGCACTATTTGAACAAGTGCCAAGTGTACTTTCAACTGGAGAAGCTTCAAGCGACGAGGTGACACCATTTGTGGAAGTTCCAGTTGTTGAGATGAAGCAAATTGTGGAGACCCAAGGAGTCGAGCTGACGCCGGTTGAGCAAGCGCTCTCGAAGTTACCTTCAAGCAGCGATTCCGAGTCGATCGAAGAAACGTCAAACAACGAGATGATGCCAGTCAAGCAAAATTCCAGTGCAGAAGGAATTATTGAAGATCCAAATGCGATTTCAACTGAGGAAGCTCCAGTTGCGTTGGTGATTCTGAGAGCGCCACTCGTGATGCCAACTGTGGAGTCTCCAAGCATCACGATGGTCCCATCTGCAGAAGCTCCAAGCTGTGAGGTGGCACCATTTGAGCAAGAGCTCTACGAGTTAACACCAAGGAACGAGCTCGAATCTGTTGAGCAAATTTCAAGCACCGTGGTGACGCCGACCCTGCAAGCCTTGATTGCGACGCCAACTGTGGGAGCTCCAATTGTGACAAAAGCCGCAGAAGTTCAACGTTTGATGCCGACAACGGAATCTTCAGACGCGACGCGAACTTTTGAAGATCCTTGCAACGAGGTGACACTGACTGAGATCGTTCCGAGCGATCTTGTGGTCCTAGCTGCTCAAACTTCAAGTTACGAGGCGATGCTGATTGAACAAGAGCCGTACGAGTTGACTCCAATCAACGAGTTCAAGCCTTGCGGAGTTACTCCCAGCAACAAGATGGTGCGAATCGCGCAAGCTCCAGTTGACGCATCAACGGAGGAAACATCAAGCAATGAGGCGACGATAGTTGATCAAGAGCCATTTTCGTTGGCAGCTGAGCAGCACCAAGTAATTGCTGCGACGTCGGCTGAACAACCCCCAGGCAGTGAGGTGACAGCACCGGAGCTACGTCAGCCTATCTCTGACCAGACTTCAATGGATGAGACAAAGCCCTTCATCCAGGCTTTAAGCGACGAATTTGGATCTGTTGAACACATTTCAAGCGAGATGACGCCAGTCGTGGACGCTTTTCGTGCAATGCCAACTGCAGCAGCTCCAGAAATCGTCGAGACACTACTTGAGCAAGCTCCCGCGAATGATTTGACACCGCTTGAGCAAGTCCCGAGCAATGAGGTGATGCTAGCAGAGCAAGCCTCAATCACCAGCTCAACGCCAAGCGCAGAAGCTCCAAGTGAGAATACGGTGCCAATCACGGAAGCTCCAAGCTACGAGCTGACACCGATTGAGCAAGATCTCTCCGAGTCAACGTCAAGCAGTGATATTGAGTTTGTCGAAGTTCGACAAACTCCAAACAACACGGCGGTGCCAACGCAGCAAGCCCAGATTGTGACTCTTTTAGCTACGGACGTTCCAAGCGTGACTCATATTACGGAAACTTTGTACGTCATACCAAGTGCAGAAGCTCCAAACAACAAAGCGAGGCTAGCTGAGCAAGTTCCAAAGGCAATTTCAATCGGTGAAGCCCCAAGCGACGACACGAAGTCATGCGTGGAAGCCCGAGGAAATGAGATGGTACCTGGTGAGCGAAAGCGCTCGGCGTTTACTTCAACCGACGAGTCCAAATTCGTCGAGCCAACTTCAAGGGATGAGATCTGGCCAATCAGACAGGTTCCTACAAGTATGGCACAAATTGCAAATGCGCTGAGCAACAAGTGGACACTGCTTGGGCAAGTCCCCAAGGCAATTTCAACTGGTCAAGTCCGAAGTAGCGAGATGACTCGAGTTGAACAAAAGCCTTTCGAGTTGCCTCCAAGCAACGAAATGGTGTCATCTGAGCAAGTTTCACTGGCGACGCCTACTATGGACACTCCATGTGTGACTGTGACGCCTACGACGGACGCTCCATGCGTGGCAGAGCTTGCAAACATGGCACCCAGTGTGAACACTCCAGGCGGGATGCAAACTGTGGAATCACCAAGTGCGATGCCAACAGCTGCGGAAGATCCAAACAACGAGGCAACGCTACTGAAGCAAGTTCCAAGCGCAATGGCAACGGTGAAAGTTCAGCGTGGGGTGCCGATTGCGGAAGTTCCAATTAAGATGTCAACGGTGAAGGTGATGATGGGAGCTGTAGAAACTCCCAGCTGCGAGGTGGTACCATCTGAACAACATCACTCCGAGTTGATTCCAAGTTGCGAGTCTACACCAGTCAAGGTTCACGAGACGACGTCAACCAAGCAAACTTTAGTCGTGACCCCAACAGCAGAAATTGCCAGCAACGATATGGCACCGATCGAACAAACTGCTAGCCATGAAGTGATGTCAACTCCAGAAGCTCCATGCGCGACGCCAGCCGAGCAAGCTCCGTGCATAACCATAACTCCTGAAGGTGCATCCGTGGTGCCAGCTGAGCAAGTTCCGATGGAGATTTCAACCCCGCAAGCCCCAAGCAACGAGGTTACGCCGACTGCAGAAGCTCCATCTGTGATGCTACCAACTGCAAACGAGCCAGGCGATGTGGTGACGCCAACGGAGCAACTTTCACGTGTTGTGGCAACCGAAAAGTTCCAGGAAACGATGTCGAGTCTCTCGTCCAAGAGCCATCAAGTAACCAGGTGATTTCGACTGAGCCAGCTCCAGTCAAAACAGATAAGCTTATGCTTGAACAGGTTGCGACACCAACAGAAGAAGCGCAACAACCTAACGAGACGACGTCATCCAAGCAACTGCAGAGTGACGAGACAAACCAAACTCCAGGCGACACAGCACATTTTCCTTCTTCAAGTATCGTGGCTGAAACGCGAGACGACAAAGTGCTCGGAGAACAACAGACTCAACCCGAGAATGTCTCACTCTTCTGTGTACGACAATGAGGCCAGAGGTGTCGACACCCCTGCCTTTATGTAAAAGTTTAAATTAATAGGATTATTGTATTTGATGAGCGACTTTGTGACCACCTCCCACAAACTCGAATGCCTCATTGTCGTCATCATCATTGTCAACTTCTGGGGTTGTCTGCTGCTTGAGCAACTCATCGGAGTCAAAGATCCCCTCGATCTCGTCTTCAATCGCCTGTACACAAGTTGGTGACGACCCGACTGTCGATGGGGTCCCACTCGGCTTCTCAATGTCCGACAGCTTTTCAAACGCCGAAGGTTCATCATGAAGCGGCAACTCCAGCGGATCTTTGCTCGACAGTGAGTCGCACAGGAGCATCTCCACTTGTCTCGCTCTTGACAATCGTCTTTCTGAGTTTACCGCATGAGGCTCTGGGAACGAATGAGAGCCGAGCCCCAGACCAGCCACCTCCTGATCTGCGCAGCTCCATCCAGCAGTGGTGCGTGGAAGGTCGAGTTTCAGAGTCTCCACTGGCGTACAGTCGCGCTCAAAGAGCAGGTCGATCGCCGCCTTCACGTGCCGGATCTCGTGGATGAGGTGCACGCAGTGCTTGAAGAGCTCGATCTGGGGAAAGGAGTTTGAGTGCGAGATCCTACCCAGCACGCTGTCATCAATGAAGCCAGAGAACGACTGGGTCTGCGTGAACTCGCGAGCAAACTCCCTGCTTCGAGGCGGCAGTGACTTGCAAAACGCGGCGTGGTTGAACGTCACAGAGAGCGACAGTGTCGACGACCGTCTCCTCTTGTTCCTCGGCATGCGCTGCTTCTGTTTTGAAGAAGCTCCACTTTTCGAAGCTCTCTCGGTCTGCTCAATGTAAATGTGCTTCTGGAAATCGCGAAAGATCGACGTGAACATGTGTGCAAATGCGCTTCGCACACTGTCCACCCATGGGAGACGCACATTGCTGCGGTCAACCTGGAGCGCAGAGACAAGAGACAAAGCCTGGAGGCGCTCAGCAAACCGACACGCGTTCTCAAACGGGAGCCTCGAGTTCAGGAACCGGAGTCGGATCGGTCGTTTCTCGAGCCGCAAGCGGTTGATAGTCTCCTCAAATGTCAAGTCGAGAGTGGACTCGCCGTTGATGCCGACCAGAAAGCTCCCGGCGAAAATCAGTCTTGATCTCTCCGCTGGTCCAGGGAGTCCATTGATAAGTCGAGGCAGCGCTTTCACGACAGCCGACGCTCCAGGTTGATGGTGGTGTCCCTGCTCGAATTTCCCAACCGCGAGTAGTCGAAGATGCGTCGACTCGAACGTGATGCCAAACTAAATGTCACCATGCAACATAAACAATAACGTCAGTAGTGCGTCGCACAGCCACTCAACATGTGAGCCAACAGAAGACAATGTTGCTTTTCAGACATACTGGTCCTTCTCCGAAAGTGAGCTCTACTTCACACTCAGCGGTGCTCAATTCCTGCTCTTCGGGTGTTTGCTGCGCGAAATCCAATTTGTCCTTGACGCCTTCTTTCGTGCCGATCGGGCGAGGAACCACGTCTGAGAGCGAGAGGAGCAGCACATCCACTTCTTTTGTTGGGAACCGCGCGAGTGAAAAGTCGAGCGGACTGCCGTCGATCCGCGAGGCGACCGGCGACACGACTTTGTCTTTGTCCAAGTTCACGACCACGCACGACGCAAAGATCTCCGAGCCTGCACGAGTCGCGAGGGAGCTTGTGTGCAGACCGATGAAGTACGGGACTGGCGCCTAAAATTAGAATTGAGTGTGAGACTTCCAAGTTATACCGTGATGAAAGAATAACAAACTGGGAGAATACATACGTGGAGGTACTCGATCAGCTTCACTGGCAGGAATGGGATGTACACGTGCTCCCACGCAAACGGGAACAACAGGGCAGAGAGTGCCTCGCAGACTGGCGTAAGAAGTCCCTGGTGCTATTCAAACATAATCCACAGAACAAGGGGTTAGAGATTAGCTACTCACAGGTGACACAACAGCTTAGGTACCAAGTTGAGGATGCCACTTACGTTTGAATGGACGAGGATCCGCTGCTCGTGCAGTATGCAGTTGAGCAGGTACACGACGTTCTTGAGTGAGAGACACTGGAAGAGCATCTGGAAGCAGTAGTCGTCCAAGTGGGACGCCTTGCCCCGCTGGATGTGGTACCTGAAAAAGTCTTCGCCCAGGATCTGGAGCTCCAGGATGCCTCCCGAGCGAGGGCACGTCGCTTGCTCGACGAGCTGCGACAAGATCTGATTCACTTGCGACCAGTCCAGCATCTCCGTGGACAGATTCTTCGATCCTGACGGCAGTAGTCCATTGGGACCAGGCTTGCTTGGCGAGTTTCGACTCGTCTCGCCATCGTCTGACGCCGAGCGCGTGAGCCAGGGGCGTTCCTGTGTCGCGCTATTTCTCGGCGAGACGAACCAGCTCCGGTCATGACACGCGTACGCGATCGCAGTCTGCGCTACGACGAGCTCCGACGACTGGCTTCGGATTCGGTACACCCAGCTGTTGATCAATACGAATAATACATAGACGAAGAGAGGCTTGTGAGCGAGTACATCATTAAGAAAGTGCTAGCATGCATAGCCTCATCATATGGTACCTGACAATCTCTTTAAAGAGCGAGAAGAACGGGTGGTGCGAGATCAGGCAGAACACGCGCGGTCGCCAGCCTGCCCCTGTGATAGTACGATGTGCCAAAGAGAAGCGTGTAAGTATCTACACAGTCGTTCAGAATGATAGAGACCAGTAACAAGCCGTGCGCAACGTTACCTGGTGTGGCGAACTCTTCAAAGTAATGCAGCGCAAAGCCGTAAGCGTGCGTGCCGTCCCCGCCAGTGAGCGTGAACGAGAAGAAGATCGGCTTCCGCTCGTACACGGACGGGTTCGCGAACGCCACGCTCTCGGGGATGCAAAACTATCAAGAACAAACGTCACACCACCACAGACAGGGCTCAACATCACACATAGGCGTCAAGTCAAATAGAGCGCGTCTTCTGTGTTGACGAGACGCACGTAAGGGACGCCGTCTGGCAGCGCAAAGTCCGTGTGGTTCTCCTGCGGGATGCGGTTCACCACTTTCCGCGCAAAGTCCTCGTTCTCCTCAACACGGCCGTCTAGTCGGCATTCAGCACACCATGGCGAGTGAGTGAGTTAGTAGAGTGTGACCACATCACACACGCATACAACTATGCAAACGCATTTACCTGCTGGCTCCGCGACGACCTCTACAAAGTAGTCCACAAGGCGGCGCGACGAGCACCCAGCGGGTCGCAGGTCCATCGCTCGCGCTTTTCTGTTGTCTGCTCTCTGCTTCCTGTTGTGACGCGGCTGCTGCTGCGAGTCCGACGGCGCGGCGTAAAGATAGCAGACGCGCTGGATACGCGCGCTCTCAGCCTCACTGTCTTGAACTATCGCACTGTGTGTGCACTTCTCTGTGGGGCATGCAAGTCGGGCGATCGATCGGAATATGCGACGCTTCTCGCGCGCCGCCTTCCAATTGTGACGCATTCATTGCATTACTCTTGCCGCAAAAAAGAAGGGGCAGACTGTTGTATTTTTAGCTCAGACTCAGCTGTTATTAGGATTTGTGAGTATCCTGATTTGAGCCCCCGCCTCAGTCACTGGATACATTACTCATTTTAACAGTAGTATACTTTTTTACAGTTTACTTTGAATTGAATTTTAGTAGTAACTTAAATATGCGATATATATATTATAGAAGGATATTATATTATGAGCTGCAGACTGCTTGATCTGAGCCAAACTGAGTCTGAGGAGGAGCGCTCCAAACGGACATGTGGAGCGCATTATGGGAATCGCTCTCGAATCTTGGCAAGTGTTCGTTCACAGAAGACCACACGAGTGAGTGCCTTGGCTCTGACGACAGAGCTCTGCAATTGAGCAGCAGCGACAACGAGAAGAAGCCGAAGCAGAGCATTAAGCGACCGCCACACGCTCTCTCTCTGCGTCAACCCGCTCAGCGCCACGCCACCCCACAGGATGCTGCTGTCCACGCACGCATTCTGCACAGCTGCGCGTCCGTCGCTCTCATCCCGACGGCTGCTGCACGGCGCGGGCGGTCTCGTGCGATCACTGCACAGCTCAGTCGCATTCCCAGCAGGAGCTTCTTCAACGGCGGGATTGAGAAGCAGAGCGAGCGGTTGCGCGATCGGCAATGCACTACTAGCGCAACAGCTGCGCAGCGAATATGGTGGCGGCGGCTCGTACTACCAGAGCCGGAGGAGAGAGCAGCAACTCCGCTTCCAGCCACTGCCGCGCTTCTTCACCACGATGACCTCAGACAGCAAAGACGACTCTGCGAAGACAGCGTCGACGCCCCTGCCGGTGATCTTGAGAGCAGAGACCGTGGACCCGACGTACCCGAAGCCGCGCACAGATATTAACAAGGTCTACTTCCCCATGAAGGGCTACCGGTCGTCATCGAAGGACGTGGTGATCCGCGCGATGATCGGCAACACGGCGATCACGGTGTTAAAGACGCTCGTGTGGCTCAAAACAGGCTCGAGCGCGATGCTCTCGGAGGCGATTCACTCGCTCGTAGACACAGGCAACCAGGGGATCCTCATCTTGGGGCTGCGTCAAGCGGCGGGCGTACCTGACAAGAAACACCAATACGGATATGGTCGCGCCGCGTACTTCTGGTCGCTCATCTCGGCGCTCGGGATCTTTTGGTTAGGCGCGGGCGTGACGATCACACACGGGGTGCAGAGTCTCATCAGTCCTCCGGAGGAGCTCGTGCTCTCGTGGGAAGTCTGGACGGTGCTCGGCGCGTCGTTTATGATCGACGGATGGGTGCTCAAGCGCGCGGTGAAGGAGCTCATGTCGACCAAGCCGCCGGGCATGTCGCTCTTCCGGCACTTCCGCCGCATCAAGGACCCGTTCATGATGGCCGTGCTGCTCGAAGACATGTCGGCGTGCACGGGTGTGCTCATGGCTGCGGCGGGCATCGGCGCGACGCACGTGACAGGAAACCCGCTCTGGGACTCGCTCGCGAGTATCTCGATCGGCGCGCTGCTCGGCGGCGTCGCAGTGACGCTCATCCGACTAAACCAGCGGTATCTGCTGGGCCAGTCGGTCGAGCCGGAGATCGAGAAGGGCATCCGCGAGCTGCTGCTGTCCCGCCCGTCGATCGACAACGTGTACGCGGTGCAGTCGCAATGGGTCGGGCCCTCGACGTTCAGCTACAAGGTACAGTTAACTTTTCACTGGAAATGGCATGATATAGCCTGTGGTATTGGTCACTGACTGATTGGTTCTGATCTCTTGCTGTTGTCTTGTACAGGCGGAAGTTGACTTTGACGGCACGTACCTGGCAGCCAAGCTCCTCCAAATGTAAGAATAAGGAGCAGCATTCACTGTTGTTGTGGAGCCTACGCTTATATTTCTGACCCCCCATTTTGTATACAACTCGACGAACAAAATGAACAGGTACAAGCCTGTATTCATGGAAGCCAAGGACCTCGAGAACGACTTGCCGCTGATCTTGTCATGGTACGTTTTTAGACCAATCCCCCACTTGATCCTACTATTTAAACCAACGAGGCAATAACCATTGTCCGATTTCCTTTTCAGGTACGCGGAGGACGTGACGCGGCTCGTGGAGAAGGAGGTGCAGGAGGTCGAAGAGGAGATCCGCGCGTTCTACCCGGAGGCGGCGTTCATTGAGCTCGAGCCCGACAGCAAA
This sequence comes from Globisporangium emineosum, assembly GCA_023334195.1. Classification (NCBI taxonomy): domain Eukaryota; phylum Oomycota; class Peronosporomycetes; order Pythiales; family Pythiaceae; genus Globisporangium; species Globisporangium emineosum. The sequence continues at coordinate 23,138 of JAASGK010000191.1, forward strand.
GAGTCGGAGATGCGCGCGATCGTCAATATGCAGACCGTCTCATCGCGCACGAGCGAGCGCGAGGCCATGTCGAGAGCGCTCGCCCATCTAGCGCGTACATTAGAGCGGAAGCCGACAGCGGAACGCGATAATGTACTTTAACGAAGACAGGGAACGCCATGTTCTCCACATAAAAACACACACAACGAAAATTGAATTTTGAAGACAAAGACAACGCAACAGGTGAGCGTGTTGGAGGTGGTACCGATTGGTTTAGGGACAGACATCGTCGAGAGTCCAACGTAATGCAACGTCACTTATTAACGCTTACGTTAGCTGGACACACATGCCTCATGAGATCATCCAGTGTGAGACACTGCTCGTTGAGCAGCACAGCAACGCGCAGTGCTGTACAGTACACTTTCAACAACAACGTCACTCAGGACAACCTCAGTCTTATCCTGTCCTGCAGACAGAGCTGGAGGACCATTCGTTCCTTTTGGATCATTTGCTGTATCCATCAACGTCATGAAACCAACAGCTTCAACGCAGCGCTTCTTCTCTCCATCCCACGCTCTGATTAGCACCACGCGCGCGCTTGTGCAGATTTCCTGACCCGTTTGCCTCCCGTGTGGGTAGTCCAGGGAAGGCAAACGGATCAGACAGGGACACCTGTTGAGAGATGCGTTAGGTGGCAGTTGTCTGAGATGAGATCAGCAGATGAGTGCGTCACGTGACAACCAGCAGCACAAAGAGTTTTCCGGAACGGAACGTTTGAACTTTGTTAATCACCAAAGTGACTCCCAATAATTGCCACCAGTCAAAATTTAGCATATGTCTAAAATGATCAACCATATTTTAGAGTCAACTTTATTTACAATCACTCACGCCAACGAGGGAACAATTCGCACGAACGCACTAACAAAGATCTGTGGCGAAATCTTAGAAGACCCAACGACTCCACCGCACTGTTGATAACCGCACTCATGGAGCTCAAGTTCTCGAACGGCTGGCTGGAAAAGTTCCAAATTCTCCCACGGACTCAAGGCACGATGCCATCACGGAGACGCGGCATCTGCCAACGCCGAAGCCGTTGAGAGGGTAAAATAGATCTTCTGACCATAACAAGCGGCTACGAACAATCCAGCACGTTCAACATAGATGAGTCTGCCTACTTTTACTGCATGGTTCCTGCAAAATCTGTGTTCAAGAAGAGCTTTTCCAACATTGGATCGAAACCTTTAATGAACGAATGAGGGGCGAAAAGCGCAAAGTTCTACTGCTGTTTGACAAGACATCATGCCACCGAGTCGACAAGCAGCTGTCCAACTTTCAAGTGCACATGCTGCCATCTAACACAACGCTTTTCAGTTTGTGCTCTTTGTTGAACCAACAGCACGACATACACACACTACACGTAACACCACCTCTATAAATTTGTACCTGTCCAGTAAAAAAACCTTTTACCTTTTATATATTTTTGCCCGCTTTTACCTGTCAATTATTGGGAGGTGTGACTGTACTGGCATCACCCCAGATGAGTGGCATTGCGCCAAGAGAAAGGCGCTTTGATTTTGCAAAAACCAGTCGGTGGTTTTAATTTTTTATGACCAACCTCCGCGTATATTACGAACGGCGATTCGTCGAACAACTCACATCGTGAAACTCAAAGCGACTCGCAAACAGACACGCAACACTTAACGCAGCACAGACCCCAAATAACTGCTCTAACACAAGCCCTCTACCTCAACCATGCGTCGCTTTTGTTAAAGTCTCGTGGATTTTTCGGATTACAAGTATACACTCGAGAGCGCACCGGTCTCACGGACTCACGGTGTACAGATCACGCGGACGTGGTGCCTTATCTGGCTCTGGAGCTGCACCACTGAAACAACCGATTCTGCAGCATAGTTCCTCCCGCAGAACTGATTCCCCCAGCTTACATAGCAATCTTTGTCCAAAGTCGACCTCGTTTAACTTGTTTGCGATTACTTGGAGTCTCTTGAGTGTATCAACGAGGAAAATGTCGGCTCTCTACAGGCAGATCTGTAGTATTCCCTACCTAATCTTTTATACGCTGTGGTGTTAAGTAGTATTTGCTCTAAATTCCGCAATTGTCTTACTTTCGCTTTCAATCGATTGCATAATTTATCCCATAGATTGCACAAATCGCCTCATCACATTTGTCACGCGTTGTCGTGAGCGATGGGGATGTGCCCGTCATCAGCACATTGCGATTTGTTGAACAGCCTCTGTGCTCACTTCGCGTCCCCGGAAGCTCATTGGCGCGTGTCACGTGGCCCGCGAAGCGACGCGCACGATTGGCATCGCGGCACGCGCTGGTGATGGAGGCGGCAGCCTGTACCCGCTGGCACATGTCACTCTCCCTCCTTCTCTTTGCTCTCTAAAGTGTGGGTATCTCTACCAGTCTCTCTCTGCTGTTTGCACTTGGTGCTGCATTGACGCAATGCCGCTTGTTTTCCTCACATCTCAGCCATCAGCTGCCTGTTTTGTTGGCATGCACTAATCCAATTTTACAGTATCTCGCGCACCTCTTCTTGACGTGATGATTGGCTCAGAAGCCCAGCGCTGGCCACTGCCGGCTAACTGCCAGCACCGTCTTGTCTTCTCTCTTCGCTCACTTCGCGCGCTTGTTCACCCATTCCCGAATTCGCCATGAACCAGTCAAGCATCATCGAGCGCATCTCGAACGCGAGCCTTCCCGGGAAGGCTGACGGCGACAATGACTTTGCCAGGTACAACGAGGCCAAGACCCCGGACCTCGGCATCGAGGGCGGCGCGCTGCGTCCCGGTGGTGCGCCGAACCTCTACAGCAAGGGCAATATCGGCCTGCTCGCCCAGTACGCGGCGATCGGCGTGGTCTACGGCTCTCTCTACGCGGTCATATACCCGTTCCTCAACAACTACCTGCACATGACCGGGACAGAGACTGCCTCAGCTAGCGCGCTGCTCACGATCCCATGGACCTGGAAGATGTTCATCGGCATCATCTCGGACTGCTACCCGATCTTCGGCTACCGCCGTCGCCCGTACGTCATCTTTGGGTGGGTCGTGGCGTTCGTGGCGTGCTTTCTCATGGCGGTGCTGCCCATCGGCGACCCAAAGTACGGCGACCCGAGTCTAGCGTTCGTTCTTGAAGCCGACTTGACCGCTGAGCAGCGTGCGCTGATCAACTACGACGCGCCAGGCTCGGGCGTCAAGTACATCTTGTTGCTCGTGCTCGCGAACCTCGGCTGCGTCATCGCTGTGACGGCGTCCGACGGCATCCTCGTCGACTTGGCTCAGCGTGAGCCTGAGAACATCCGCGGCACGACGCAGACCATGATCTGCGTTGTGCAAGTGCTCTTCCAGTGTCTCTCGACTGCGATGACCGGCTTTGGACTCAATAGCGCGGACTACGGTGGTGATTTCGCGCACTCGATCGGCTTCAACGGCGTCATGGGTGTCTGCTCGTTCTTCGCGCTCGCGATCATCCCGATCTCGTGGTACTGCATGACTGAAGAGAAGTACGAGCGCCAGTCTGCGCGCGCCTACTTCCACGTACTCTACGACCTCGTGCAGCAGCGCGTGGTGTACCAGATCATCGCGTTCCGGTTCTTTCGCAACCTGTTCTCGTGGTTCAGCGTTACGGCGACGTACCCAATCCAGAGTGTGTGGGTGAAGGCGACGCCTGTGAACACCAGCACGGCAACGATCGTCGGCTACTTGGTGGCCGCGGCGTCGTACTGGGCGACTGCCAAGTTCGGTTTGAGTTGGAGCTGGCGCTCGATGCTCGCGATCACGCAGATCGCGGTGATCATCGTCGACTGCGTGCCGACGTTCATCACGATTTGGGATATCTACCGCGCGCAGTGGTTCTGGCTGGGCGGTCCAATCGTCGAGTACTTGCCGAACAGCATCGGCATCGTGGTGTCCAGCTACGCGGTGATCGAGATCATCGAAGTGGGCAACGAAGCCGCTGTCTATGGACTCATCACGACCGTGTCGACTTTGGCATCACCGTTCTCGACCGTGTTGACCAAAAACGTCGACGCGAACTTTGACATCGATTACGCGTTCCTGCAGATCGACGACACATACGTGCGCAACCAAGTGACGTACGCGTACATCATCGCGTACGCATTCAACCTCTTCTCGCTGGTGTTCTTGTTCCTCTTGCCGCGTCAGAAAGCTGAAACCCAGGAGCTCAAGCGTACGGGCGGCAAGAGCCAGCTGCTCGGCAACATCACGGTCATCTACCTCGTGTTCACGTTCTGCTGGTCGCTCATGACGAACATGATGACGTTCTCGAGCAAGACGTCGTGCTTGAAGATCGCCGGTGGCAGCGGCTGCTAAGCGCCTGCAGTAGGAATCGTCTCATAGCACACAACTCGTAATGTACTGCATACACAAGGGGACGGATCAAGTGGCTCGGACTCAAAAGCGCCCCTGTTGCACATCACAGTGTGGTATTGTGGTTATTATTCAGTTTTTAACTTGCTTTTTGTATAGGTATACATATCACGGGTAGACAAGCCAGAGTTACTTGCCTCCACCGCTTGCCTATGGGTCTCCTCTATCCGACTGGCGTCTTGCAGCGCAACACGGAGCAGGGGAGGAGAGGGGGGAGACGAAGTGGGAGAGAGCAAGATGAAAAGGAGTTTGGGGCGTGAGCCGGCATGATCGCGGATACGAACTGTTTTTGTACAACTCCCTTAACTATTGGCAAGTGGTTTCGTACCCTGGGCCACTAGATCCGTCCCCCTGTGCACGTCGCTCTCTATTATGTATCCCTCCTTTTTGCGTTGATGACTTCTTGATAACGATTGTTTGGGGTGGTCGATCACCAAAAAGACGGTCACGTTTTGACCGTACCTCCCCGATTGTGTCCTCTAAATTTAGTTAATCAGCAGACAATTTGTTCCCCTTTCGTGTGGACGGACACGCGGCAAATCCAGGGATCTGTCTGATTGAGCCATGAGGCTGTCACGTGTTCAGTACTTGAAGAGCGCTTCTCTTTCAGTTGCTGGGGCAAAACCCCCGAAGAAGCTATAATAGTACTGCTTTCAAGAGCTCCATTGAGGCTGCTGCGTTCGAACACAAAAAATGACGTGCCCAATTTGTAATTGCAAAAGGTTTCTGACTTCAACTCGCTCGTTCACATGTGACCTCGGCTTTCATAGCTGTGTATTGTAGGCGAGCCCATCCTTACGACGTTATACGTCTTAGTAACTTCGCCAGCCTACAGCCTGACTGTATGCATCTCTAGCAGCCACTGCCGCCTGCGATCTTGAGACACGACGTCTTGCTCGAGAACGCTATGAGGTTCGTCATGAGCGACCAGCAGAACGCGAGCACGAGGTAGACGACCGTGATGTTGCCAAACAACTTGCTCTTGCCGCCCGTGCGCTTGAGCTTCTGGGTTTCAGCTTTCTGACGCGGCAGCAAGACCACGAACACTAGCGAGAAGAGCTTGAAGATGTACCCGATGATGTACGCGTACGTCACTTGGTTGGGCACGTACGTGTCGTCGACTTACAGGAACTCGTAGTCCACGTCAAAGAACGCGCACACGTTCTTCGACAACACGGTCGAGAATGGCGACGCGAGCGTCGAGACAGTCATGGTGAGTCCGAGAACACCCGCTTCGTTGCCAACATCGATGATCTCAATGATCGCGAACATCGAGATCGCGTAGCCAATGCAGTAAGGCAAGTACTCGACAATCGGCGCGCCGAGCTAGAACCACTGTGAGCGGTAGACGTCCAGATCGTGAAAAACGACGGGATCAGATCGACCGCGACGACCGCGATCTGCGTGACCACGATCATCGAGCGCCAGCTTCAGGCCAAGCCGTACTTCTTTGTCAAATAGAACGAGACTGCGGCGGCCGAGTAGCCCAACAACGTCGCGAGGCTGTTGTTCACGGGGGTGACCTTGGCCCAGAGACTCTGGATCGCGTACGTCGTGGCGTAGAATCAGGAGAAGATGTTACGGAAGAACCGGAACGCGGTGATCTGGTAGATCACGCGCTCCTGAATGAGCTCACAGAGCATCGTGAAGTGCGCGCGTATGGACTGGCCCTCCGCTTTCTCTTCCGGGATGTAGTACCACGAGACCGGGATGATCGCGAACGAGAAGAATACGCACACGCCCATGACACCGTTGAAGCCCATCGACGCCGAGAAGCTGCCACCGTACTTTGGCCCGTTCAGCCCGAAGCCGATCAGCGCTGTCGAGACGCACTGGAAGATCTCCTGGACGCAGTAGGACATGGTCTGGATGCTGCCGCGCACGTTGTCAGGCTCGCGCTGAGCCAGGTCGACCATGGTGCCGCTCGCAACAGTCACGGAGGTCGCGCACCCAACGTTCGCGAGCACGAGCAGCAATATGTACTTGACACCCGAGCCTGGTGCGTCGAAGTTGATCATTTCGATCTGCTCGGGGGTCAGGTTAGCCTCAGGGATGAACGCCAGGCTTGGGTCGCGGTACTTTGGGTCGCCGATGGGAAGTACTGCCATGAGGAAGCACCTGGCGAAGCAAACGAGCCAGCCGATGACGACGTACGGACGATGACGATAGCCGAAGATCAGGTAGCAGTCCGAGATGGTCCCAAAGAACACATGCCAGGTCCATGGGAGCGCGAGCAAAGTGCTCGCTGAGCTAGTCTCTGTGCCTGTCATGCGCAAGAAGTTGTTGAGGAACGGGTAGACCACACCCAGGAGCGTGCCGTAGATAACGCCGACCGCAGCGAACTGCGCCAAGACGCCGATGCCCTCCTTGCTGTACATGTTTGGGGGGTCTCCAGGACGGAGCGCTCCACCCTCGATGGTGTCAGGGGTTTTGGCTTCATTGTAGAACTACTTGCTCCCGTTAAACGGGAGTTCGTCGCTCTTGATTGGGAGACTGGCGTTCGAAATGCGCTCGATGATACTTGGCTGGTCCATGGCGGATTGGAAAATGAGCTCGGGTTGAATCAAAGGAAACCGGTGAAGACGGGTGGTTCTCAGCTCCCAGCGAACAGCAAGTGCTGGGCGCAAAACAGAAAGAACAGCAGCAGGGGACACATATTTGTATGAGTGTCCACCGAGGCAAGTCAAGTAACCCCAAGGAGGTACACTGTACTGTACATCGCGTCGGAGCTACTATCCTTTGGTACTGCCCTCCCTCTTTGGAAGAGTGGGCAGAATCAACTGATCCAACGCAAGACCACATTTGCATGTCCAAGCTGCACATGCCCCCCATGGCGCTGCACCTCACTTCGCTTCACTCGCCTTGACCGCGTGCCTCGGACCCAATCAGGCGGAGGACACCACCAGATTCCATCACACGTGCTTCACCTTTAATCGCAAACTGAGAGTGTCCGAAGCACCACCGTTAGGTTAGTTTCGCTTTCGGGGATGTGCTTGAAGTGAGCTCGCAAACAAACCGCAGCGTGTGGTGGGTTTTCTTTAGAAGATGGAAACATGGGCAAGATTGGTGACCTGACAAAAGGCGGAGTTGCGTTGTGCGACTGTCACTGCTCGCCGTGGAGCAGGCGATGGCAGGTTCCCCGCCGGTGTTAATCCCATAGATGACTCTTGGTGATCAAATCTTTTAATCCGCGGGCTAGCTATTTATACCTAGGACTGATTATATCAATCCGCGGGTTAATGCTTATACCAGTCTAACACCCAGGGTGCAATTTTGCTCTCCCGAACCTGGTTGACTCTGATTGATTGCCTGAGAGTGCTCCAGCCAGTCAGCATGCGCACTGACACGACACACGCTATTGGTTGCGTCTTCACAAGATGACGCACCTAACACTTTGCGCCGCAGCATCAAGCGCTCGCCTCTCAATCCGCCGCAGCTGGGTTTCACAGGCTCCATGCATTCCTGTTCGCTTGATCATCAGTGACCGTTTACACATACTGCATGCCTAGTAACCCATGCGAGTCCTGAAGATCAACACTTGTCACGAATTGCATCTCTAGGTAGTCTAACTCATCGCTGGTCGTTTAAGCGTTCCTCAATACACCTCATTATCATTATTAGTCTAACTCATAGGCTGGTGGTCAGTGATACAAGCAGTCATGCATGGGTATCTTCCTACGACCCACACAGATGCCAGATGACCAAGACGTGCTTATGTGTGCGCGCGCATTTCAGCGCCCTGAGGGGACCACCAGAATGCTCCAGACAGACAGACAGAGGTTGACCGAAGAGGGTACACCTTCGCTTCGTTTTTGCTGGAAAGTGCCTGAGATCACTTTCGATGCCCCAGATTTGATTGGCTCGAGTCACGCGACTAATGAAGTGAGTGGGAGCAGCGCCGTTCGCGTGCGATACAAATGGCGATTAATTGCGATTGGCTCAAGGCACGCGCCTGCCTCAACAAGCGTTGAGACCTGGTGCTCAAGTTGACTTTCTTGACAGCACTTGTCCATTTGTGCCCCACTCGCTCTTGTTAGCATTCTCATCACTTTAGCTTCACATGGCCGCTTTTTGAGCGACATCGCTGTCAGATGAGCAACCGCCTGGACGTGGTGGTGGGGCTCCTGCTTCTCGCTAAACGGAGGGCAGCGCGCCGCATTTGAACTTTAAAGCAGCAGTCTCGTGCGGAGCTGCTTCGTTTCTTCTATTCAAAGGTATGGTATTTCACCACACCATTCGATTTGTTGTGCGACGACCACCAAAATTCGATGTAATAAAATAGCAAAAAACAAAGTGCATAATTCGAGTAATCCGATATTAAAGCTATTCCGGTAATCACTCACAGGGTCCAAAAAACAGATCAAAGATGCATTTTTTACGGGAATTTGCAAAACGGTCACTTTCTATCTCGGTAAAGAAAATAGAAGGCGAGAGTACCGAGTTATCCAGCGTTTGCTGGTCATCACAAAATCTGCTGAGGTGATTGATTTGCCGCCATCATTCTCAAACACCAATGTGCCCTGTCTAGAGATGATGCTGTGCTGCTCTGCATCATCCTGTCTCTTCAACATGAAAAAAGCGACATAACGCAGGACGTAGGACAGCCCCAACACTCCTGAGCGAGAGAGGCATCCGCGCACACTCATCCATCACCTTCACTTCATCAGCCAATCATTCACTCCTGTCCTCTGTTCCTAGCTCTGAAGGGATCTGGTCTAGCTATTTGTTTGGTCTCACTGCACTTCTTCTCTCTTTGCATTCGCCAATCCGCCATGAAACAGCCAAGCGCGATCGTCGAGCGTCTCTCCGCTACTACCCCAGGAGGAGCCTCGGACAAGTACAATGAGGTCAAGACCCCGGACCTCGAAGGTGGAGCTCTTCGTCCCGGAGGGCTTCCAGACCTCTATAGCAAACAAAATATCGGTCTACTCGCCCAGTACGCCGCTGTAGGTGTCGTCTACGGCTCGCTCTACGGCGTGACGTACCCGTTCCTCAACAACTACCTGCGCATGACCGGCACGGAGACAGCGTCCGCTGGCGCGCTGCTCGCACTCCCATGGACCTGGAAGATGTTCTTTGGGATCATCACGGACTGCTACCCGATCTTCGGCTACCGCCGTCGCCCGTACGTCGTCATCGGTTGGCTTGTGGCGTTTGTGGCGTGCTTCCTCATGGCGGTGCTGCCCATCGGCGACCCCAAATACGGCGACCCGAGCCTGGTGTACGTCCTGGAAGCCGACTTGACCACCGAGCAGCGTGCGCTGATCAACTACGACGCCCCCAGTGCCGGCGTCAAGTACATTTTGCTGCTCGTGCTCGCGAATCTTGGCTGCGTCATCGCGATGACCGCGTCCGACGGCATCCTGGTCGAGCTCGCACAGCGGGAGCCTGAGAACGTGCGTGGGAGCCTGCAGACCATGATCTGCGTCGTGCAAGACCTCTTCCAGTGCTTGTCGACCGCGATGATTGGCTTTGGACTGAACGGTCCGGAGTACGGCGGCTCGTTCTCCGGCTCCATGGGCTTCAATGCCGTCATGGGCGTCTGCGCGTTCTTCGCGCTCGCGATTATCCCGATCTCGTGGTACTGCATGACCGAGGAGAAGGCGGAGCGCCAGTCGGCGCGCAAGTACCTCGTGGTGCTCTACGACCTCGTGCAACAGCGCGTGGTGTACCAGATCCTCGCGTTCCGGTTCTTCCGCAACCTCTTCTCGTGGTTCAGCGTCACGGCCGCGTACCCGATCCAGAGTCTGTGGGCGAAGGTCACCCCCGTGAACGAGAAGACCTCGTCGGTGCTTGGGCTTTTGGTCGCGACTGCCGCGATGTACGCGACCAAGAAGTACGGCCTCGGCTGGAGCTGGCGCTCGATGATCGTGGTCACGCAGATCGCAGTGATCGTCGTCGACAGCATCCCGACGTTCCTCACGGTCTGGGATGTCTACCGCGCGCAGTGGTTCTGGCTCGGGGGTCCTCTGATCGAGAACCTGCCGAGTAGCATCGGCTACGTCATCTCCACGTACGCCGTGATCGAGATCATCGAAGTGGGCAACGAAGCCGCTGTCTATGGACTCATCACAACAGTGTCGACTTTGGCGTCGCCGTTCTCGACGGTGCTCACGAAGAACGTCGACGCGAACTTTGACATTGAGTTTGCGGATTTGCAGCTCGACGACCAGCACGTCCACGAACAGGTGACGTACGCGTACCTCGTCGCGTACGGCTTCAAGCTCTTCTCGCTGGCGTTTGTGCTGCTGCTGCCGCGCCAGAAAGCCGAGACCCAGGAGCTCAAGCGCACGGGCGGCAAGAGCAAGCTGCTGGGCAACCTCACAATCGCCTACCTCGTGTTCACGTTCTGCTGGACGCTCATGACGAACCTCATGTCGTTCTCCAGCAAGACGTCGTGCCTCAAGATCGCCGGCGGCAGTGGCTGCTAGAGCGATATTGTAATAGGGGAATGCAACGTATTGATACATCGTAGTAGCCATCGTGTTTCAAGTGATACTGTTGATCAAATGACAATGGTGGTTTTTGCTTTGGTGCTGCTGCTGGTTATGCTCAGCTAAATACTCGACGACGCGCGAGTTCGCGTGCTCGTTGCTCTGCGTCGCTGCGGATGCGCGCGATCTCGACGAGTCGTTTTTGCCACGCGAGCTCGGCGTTGCGCTTGCGCTGCTCAAGCTGCTGGCGCACCACCGCCGGGTTCACGTACTGGGCCGAGCGCTGCTCGTAGACTCGGCTCCTCTGATAAGCGGCGACCTCAACAACACCGCGACTTGAGGACAGGAGCAGCAGCAACGCCACGCTGAGGAGGACGAGGGGCAAGACGCGGCGAGTGAGTTGCTGCTGCTGGAGCTTGGGCATTGCTGACTTGGCTCTGGAAGCTGGAAGGGAGGAGGAGAGTTTGCTTGTCTTGTCTCGGACGCTTCTCGATTGATTGTGAGAGGACCAACGTCCGAAGGAGGGACGAGTGCGACGTGGTTTTTAACAGCCAAACCTCACGGAAAGCGATTGCAGACAGCTGAGCAGCTGCGCACTGGGGGGATCGTGTATTGTGTCGCTCCTGCCTGCCATATGACCCTTTCATGCTGTTTGGGTGTGTTGTTGGCTTGGCGGTTTTGGTGATCACCACCAAACCGAAATAGAGGAGACGGGTCTGGTTGAAGTATCCGAACAAATCCGAACAACTCTCGATCTTGTCGAGGATGTGTTTCCTATCTAACTGTAAATACACTCCAACCAGCCGAGACTCTCAGTGTGTGTGTGAGGGAGTGTGCGTGGTTCGAACCAGCTGGAGCAGTTTTGCTACAGCGAGATCAGATTTCTCGCCATCCGCCCACTCCAAAGAAAGCCGCTGACTGAGGTGATCAAGAAGCGGGAGGGGGTGGACGAGCATCAGAATGAGAAGGCGGCGGTGATAACGGCCGCTCATCGCTCCAAGGACTTCGTCCTCGAGCTCATCCCACTCGCCTTGTTTCTCGGTTCCTCGAAACTACATTCAAACGCCTGGTGCGCTCGCTGTGTCTTGGAAGACTCCGTCCTTGTCGTCTTCCAGGATTGCTCAATTTGACCACCTTCAGATGTGACGCACTGGCTCGACACCTCGCTCTTGGAAGAC